>JANSTU010023960.1:0-13045 GCA_027564075.1 Bolitophila hybrida
GAGTTGGAAAAATTGTAATCCTGAAAGGAAAAGTTAATGCTGAAGTTTACCGAAAATTGTTTGTTGACGTCATATTATCAGAATGTAAACGTTTGATTGGTGACGATTTCATATTTCAACAAGACAATGCACCAATTCACAAGACTAAAGTGGTAAAGAATTGTATTAGTCAACACAAAATAAAGGTTTTAGAGTGGACACAAAGTCCAGACATGTCACCGATTGAGAATATGTGGGCCTTGCTAAAATTTAAGATCGCAGAAAAGGCTCCTGAAAATATTCGAGAATTAAGAGCCAAGAAGAAACATGGAATTCATTTACCGCAGAAAATTGTAGAAGATTCACGCTTTTATTTCCAGACAGACTTACGAAGACGTCACAGAAAAATGATGGACACTCTGGCTACTAAAAAGTGTGTGCACTTATTTTTGCAACGCTAATTTTCCTCTATAACTTCCTTTTATTTATTTATTTATTTACTTGTAGGATTTAGATTTTCAACTTTAAATGGATTAAATATTCGAAAAAGATGTACATTTTCATAAACAAATAAAGTGATTTAATTTTTTTAATAAAGTAACGGTCTATTAATTAGACTTTTGTACAAACTATTGAAGTGTTAACATACTTTTGATAGATAATACTGTATTTTGTTGTTGTTGTTTTACCAAACGCTGATAAATTTTCAATATTTAGCCATTATTTTGTTCATTGTACGCATTTATAGTTTACGTCATTTTTGATTCCAGGCACTCTGACGTCACTTGCAACTTCAACCGTTTTTATTTGATGGACCTCTAATGACTAAAATGTTAAATTTGTCTTTGTTTTTTTTTCAAATATCCCAGAAAATCGACTCAATTTCCAGAGGAGAAACTGGTATAGAACCTTAAAATAAGATTTTAATGATATTGTAAAAAAAAAGTGTTTTAGTTTGCAAAATAGTAGCGCCTATCGTTTTTCATGTTTGACAGGAAATAGTCGATTGTCATAAGAATGCGGGGATGGGGACCAATTCGTAGCCATTTACATGAATATTGGCCATCGCGACCAAAGCCGAATGAACATGTGCGCAGGAAAATGTACAGTTTAGGGGTAGTGAAATAAAAAAAAATGTTGTACGCCATCTTCATACACTGTCCAGAATCTTATTATTCCACCCTAGTAAGTCTATATTTATATAACGTTTATACTAATTGTAAATATAATATTTAATTATTGTATACGTAACTGAATTATATTCAAAAACAGATGTAATTGTGTAAGTATCTTTATAAATATATAGCACATACTTACGGAACAAATTAAACACAAACGACACCGCAAATCGGATGAGCTCCAAAACCATACCAAAATCGTATCGAAGCGTTAAAAACCGTTTGATCTGCTGCAGAACATAAATAAACAACAAACTTGATGTTAAACCAAAAGACAAATACACCCGCACACACGCAGTAAATATTTATTTGTGTTGACCCGATTCAGTAAACAATGCAACTGCACCATTGCATTCCCCGTCGAGCATGCTAAGATCACATACGTGCAATGATTTGCGTTTGTTTATAGTGTTTTTTTCTTTAATTTATTTTTTTTCTTCGACTAACTACTTTAATAGCCATGAAAGCAAGCGCAGATTATATACATATACTGCACATGCATTTATTTATTAAGTGTATAGTGGTGAGTTTGTGTTTGTATGAAAACAATACAAGCTCTGCACAAAATGCACATTGCACATATATAAAACGTGACGAGGTTATATGCGCACAGTTCTTTAAATTACGTGAACGATTTACCTGCATGTGGTGGTAGTGTAAGTGATCTGCTCAGATGTGCACGACAAAAATGTGGAAGTAAAAGTTCTCGTTCTGTATGACCTTTAGTATGAACTTCGAAGAATATTTTGAGTGAACGAGATAGAAAGGTATATCGCTGTTTTTTATGATCAAGGTTCGATTATTCTAGCCCTCAGCCAGACAAAGTACGTTCACTCTTCTCATTAAAACATAATATTTATACAATGTAGTATAATGCAAGATTGCATATAGTATTGCAAAAATATCTGTGCTAACAAATTCATTTGTAGAGGAAATTGCGTAAAAACCACTCAAAAATGGCCTGTGCAATAGACGTCCGCCTTTTGATATAAGTATATAAATACGTATTAAAACATCAACATAAATGCAATAATTATATTCATTTAACATAATATAGAATTAAATGTATACATTTCTGGAAAACTATATAAACTAAATGGTATACTGTAATAGTACATCACTGTATATACGAGAATATATTATATTGCAATTGCACACTTCTCGATGCAGATCGAATCGATGTGATCAATATGCGAAAACGAGAAGAACCAGTTTGAATGGCACTTTTTTAAAATGAAAAACTAAACGCGTTGTTTTGAGGTCAATACGCTATACGGTGCAGCATACATAAAAAGCTGCTGCAACCGCGTGTAAATGATGCAATAGGCCGGTTGGTATGCGTGAAAATCATGAACATATGCGATAATAGATAGAATGAGTTTATAAGACTTCGTTTATAGTTATTTGAACCAGTTACTTTTACTGGTCTGCGAATTTTTGATGGTTTGGAACACAAAATATAATATGGCTGTTTAATATTCTTGTTTTTAGTACTTTAAATTATTTGTATTTCAAGATGATGGCTACTGTAATACACGAAGATTTCACCATTTTTGTCATTGAATGGTTATATTTAAATATTTAGAGTACGCACCCTGATGACAGTTCCATGACAACTCAAGAAAACGAAAATTCACAGAAACACAAATCACTTATGTGTTTATATTTTTTTTAAACAGCAAAATAAAAAAAAAGCATAACGCTTAAGGAACACCACCCTTGGGAATGTGGGATAGTTGGTCGTGGAATGTAGCCTATGGCCAGCACCTTTTGAATCACCCTTAGGGAAAACAACCCTTGGGTTGGTTTGATTGGTTGATTATTCTAATTTTATTTCTTTTTATTTTTTTTTATTTTTCTTTTAAGAAAAAACAAAGTTTCTGTTTTCTGTGATTTGACGTTTTCTGTGAATTGTCGTTTTCTGTGAATTGTAGTTTTCGGTGAATTGTAGGTTTCTGTGAATTGTTTTTTTCTGCGAATTGTCGTTTTCGGTGAATTTTATTTCTGTGAATTGTCTGGCTTCCTCACAAAACTAGTTCAGAATTGATTCTCAAAATCATACACAAAAATAGATTTACATTTACAATTGGCACCACTTGAAGCGATTGGAAGCAATTTAAAGAAAATCATTTATGTACTGTTATAGAAAGTATACATTGGATATATTATTAGGCACCAGAACACATATTCATAAACGCCCTGTTCCAAATGCCTCAGATATTTCTTTGAGAAAATTCGATATCTTTTACCGAATGGACCTCTTGAAGGGTCCAGTATGTTTGTACGGTTTATATCACTAATCTTAGTGCAGACGATAAATTCAATCTCTTAATGATATCTCTTCTAGGTCAGGGAAAGGACTGCGAGGGTGAATCAGAGCACCGAGATTTAGAGGAACTACAGCAAAAACTACAGGACACTTATGATAATTCATATCATATTGTCACACCACATATTAATAGCAGCAATGTAATCCATTCATTCAAGAAACGCAATTCTAACCAGCTAAAAGCAACAAGATATATATCTTAATATATAAAAAGGTTGGTGCGTATATATGTCTTAACATCACGGGTGAACCAGTGAAGCTATCCCCCCTAATAGTTTGTTTTTCAAATATTCTTATTTATGGACTGATTTGGCTCAAGTCTGGCATTTATAGAGATTTCAATAAACATTGATCAAAAAGATCGATTAATCGAAATAATGGAGACAAACTTTATAGGCAACGAATCCAAAAATTATGATTGTGTGTGTGCCGTTAATTTAAATAGCACCGCTGATTATACGGTTAAATGCATTTTTGACATCTGTCATATCTATTATTTTTATTATTTATCTGCAAACGTCATGGTAGACGTTAACATTCATAAAGAGTTCGCCTATTATCTTATGCCAACAATAAAATGATTTCCCAAAAATCTTACTTTTTTCAGACGCACCAACTTATTTTACGTAAAAGAGGTAACCTCACCGAATATTCTGTATTTTTTCTACAAATATTATATATTCATGTTCCAGGATAAACATCATTTGAATTAATTAGAGCTGCCGCGTGCAGGTCACAGATCGGACCCATTGTGTAATTATATTTTAAAATAGTCAAATGTCAAATATATGCCACAAATACGTTGAGAATTCTTTGGTCATCGCTTCGTCAAAGCAATATTATATATGTGCTGCATTATTCTCAAAACAATTGCTTGATATTTGCAGAATGCAAAAAATGTAAATCCAAATGCCAGACAATCATTGTGCCATCTAAAGACGCATTAATTCAAAGTGTCTTTACAAACATTCGAGATAATATAAACAATTATCGATGGCAATTTTATAATAAAAAAATATTGATGTCGATAAATATCTTCATGTTGGAAACTCCGTCATTTTCAATCAAGTCAATTCATTATGTGGTAGAAGAGGCTGAAGAGGTGAATTTGATTTACCGTGTCTTCCACCACATAATTTAAATTTGAAAAATATTGGATAGCATTAAACTCACAGTTATCAATAGTAAGTTTTAAGGATAGTTTTTTTTTTTTTTTGAAAAAAATCCTGATGATTTCAACCGATTCTCGACATCGATTCAAATCTGCGGCTTAGATTTAGAAAATTAATGTTTCACTCATTACACTTCCGTAATAATATACATCCAGTGAGGAAGACGATAAAATATTACCCAATACTAACAAGATAACAATTATAATACCGGTCAAATTCAGGCTATTTGTTTAATTTGATTACGGAATATTATAAACATATTTAAAATTTATATAATAAACTTTACAAAAGCTGAGGCCACAACTACTATATGAACCAATATTCCAATGTCCTATTGTCAAAGAGGGTATTTAGCAACTTGTGCCATTTTGTTAAAACGTATACAACTATCTAAATATTTCCTCGGGGAATTCTTCTTCATTTTATTAATATGAAGAAAAGAGCGGCCGAGGGTCATCGAACCTTAGTGGAAGTATATGGCGAGCATGCTCTATCTGAACAATCGTGTCGGAGGTGCTTTGGTTGCTTTAAAACCGGTAATTTTGAGCTCAAAGATAAGGAACGGACGAAGAATTGGAATCATTGCTAAATGTGGTCCATTGCCAAACGCTTCAGGTGTTGTCAAAATCATTGGGAGTCGATTAGTCGACAGTCAGCAAATGCAGCCATGGGATTGATTCAAAGGCAAGGATTTTTTTTATATCCGAAAATATAAAAAAACAGTCAAATTCAAGATCCGATACAAATATATTAAACAAAATTCTTCTATATTAAAATTCAATAAAGACTAATTCCAAACAATAAGTCGAAGAGTAGTGAAATGAAATGAAATTTATTTGAGAATTATTTAATGGCGGGGTAAGGTTAATTCGTGCAAAAAACACACATAATTTGGAATCAAAAACTCAAAGTTCTTTCATTAGTTAATCGCTTTCCCTTTACATATATAACAGGAGGAGAGTTTTTCGAAATTTCAAATTTTTACTTTTTAGGAACACTTTGAAGGGAAAAACACGATTTTTGCAAACAAATATTAGTATATTAAACAAAAATCTGTCGCCGTTACCTCCTAAGTCATGTTCATAAATAATAAAACTTCAAAAGGTAGTGCAGTAGTTTTGAAGTTATAAGGGGCACCGACTTTGAAAACGTGAGTAGTACGAAAAACATTCTTAGTTTAGTCGTCTTATCGTCGTAAATTATGCTCCAATCGACATTAAAAAAAATTGACACAATATTCTTGAGATATTATGCATTCAGTTGAAAAATTTAAAAAAAAAAATTAAAATAATGTTTACTACCTGACCCCGCTCTTAAAAGAGACAAAGATTTTATAATAATGACAGGTTCTAATGAGAGAAACGCATGTTCTGTTTGATGCCATTTTTAAAGATTTGCTAATCAAAATTATAATATAATAAGTTTCGAATTTATTTTACTCAATATTCTAGAAAAGGATTTGATGAGTATTTAAAAATATATGATTTTATAAGAAATATTCTAATCAATATAGTTAATGAAAAGAAAAAGTGAATCATGTATTTTAATAAATAGGCATATCTTACTTTACCATATATAATTAGATTCAATTATAAGAAAATGAATCATTGGAAAAGTAAATTATGATAATTATTCAAGCAATGCTGTTTGCAGTTTTAGTGTAGAAGTTGCAGTTTTCGCTTTTAATATTTACATATTATAAAAAGAATGTAATTATAAATTGTATAAATATTCCAATTGTCATATTATATTATAAGCAAAACAACACTTCGCTTTTTATCATCTTATAATGACAATTCTCTGTCTTTACCTCCGCAAAGTAATTTATACAGAACCAACGGAAAATAACACTCGATAATCGTAGATCAGCAATAAACTGGAGTTTAAGCTTTATAATGTTATTGCACTTAGACGCGAGACACAGCGACCTAGTGCACTTTGTAAGACGATGCCGACGCGACGCTTTGCAATTGAATTGCGCCAATAGCGAGAGACGTGAAAAAAACACTTTTCGCATCTGTTACACTCCAAGTTAAAAGCCGCACTGAACGATGTCTGCATTTAGCGAAACGACTAAGTTCGATCGCTGGTATATATAGTTGCATTCGAGTGTTCTAAAAGCTTGCTCACATATAATCCATAACTTGAAGTTGTATAATATATGTATATGTATAATTGTACAATGTACATAGTACATAGAGTCTGTATAAGTAAATGGATTTTCACACATTTATGTATGTATAGCTCAACAAATTCTATGTTAATTTCTATTATAGCTTATAATGAAAAGTTCCAACATCGAGAATAAAGACAGTATGCTTGTTTGTTGTGCAAAGTGCTGCTCTTGTGCGAACTTATATTTATATATATTTACCAAATAAGACGCAAGTCATTGTGAGCCAATACACTGCCATGATGCAATACACTAAGCTCGTACAATTGAAATGTTTGCATATTGTTTATTTGGCAAAATGTATAGAACCCGCAAACACAATATTGAATCAAGTATCATGAGTGGGGCTATACTTTTTTTCACTTCAAACACAAATTAGCCAAAGTCCAAAAATAGACACACAGAAAAAGTTTATGTATGATAATATATTTACAATATTATAAAAAATACCTGGTTGTTGACAGTTTACATACTTCCTGGTTAAAGTGAGAAATAAAAAAAAATCTTTCCAAGAATATTAGGAGCTCGCCTCTAATTATTGTTCAGTTGTACTAGACTGAAACTGAAAAGAACTGGCATAAAATCATGACCGGAAATCTTAATTAAAATCATAAATTAATTTTAATTAAACATTTTTTTATTGCATAAATGGTTAGTTTCACACAATTCGCATTCGTTAACAGGCTGCAGACACCAGCTCACAGCAGGTCAAGCGGACTCGATGTTATTTTATTCTTTCATAAATTTCTAATTGTCAAGATTTTTTTTAAAATGTGTTTTTCCAAAAATGGTTTATTTAAAATTGCGGGAACTCTAACTCAAAAAGTAATGAAGCGATCATTATGAAAATTTAAAGTAAATTTCTTTATACATTTTTTAACTGTGGGATGATATTATATTTTTAAGGTTGTTTTTTTGAATAGTTGTCGAAATGTCGTAATTTCGACACAATTAAATCTATTAAATAGCTTGAAACCTTTGAATAAAACTAAAAAAAAAAAGCTTTACAAAGAAGTCCTAGACCGATTATACATTTTTTTTTAAAGTAACTTTTATTTATACTTGCTATACCTGTCGTATAGTTCCCAACAAACCATATATTTAATATATCAAATTGATGAATAGGTTTTTGCTGACGTTTTATAGTACTCGCAGTACATTTGAGGTGTTTGGAAGAAACCGCTTATAGAAATTCAGCATGGCCAGAAAGCGTTAGTAAGTATGCATAAACAAAATCTACATTTCTTGAAGAACCCGGTTTATGAAACGTTGCAAGGTTTCCAATATCCATTTTGTTTTGTAACGAGATGTAGTATGTTCGCATAAGGGCTGTTTGTAGGACGACATAATATGTATTAATACATGTAGGTGAACTCAGCTTTGGCGATGCGTAATTATTTAGAAGATAGTCTACGTGCCTTTTCAAAAATTGATATCCTCGTTTCTCAATGAAATGAAGGATATCATGATTCGTTTTCGTCGAAATGGTTGCTGTAATGTGGTGGGAAGAACGACAAAGTACTTCAATATATGTGATTTCATCGTTAAGTTGTCTGTGTTTTAAATCAGCAAGAAGGTCGAAGAATCGAAGAATAAGACGGTGAAAACCCACTTAAAAGGTCAAAGATCAAAATCAACGGGCACTAGTATTTCTCCGAAGTGGTAATTGTAGACTCATTTGCCGCAAAGAGTTCCATATAAGTCTGTTTGATCTTTTCCATTGATGAGGGAGAAATCACTGAAATATCAGCACATGTATATATTTGATATCGACTTTAGGGGGGACTTGTTGTTGTTGGGCCGATAGCTTCCGAATTATATTTGGACAACATGGCTTACACACTCTTGCATCCGCACCATACAGATTATGATAGTAGTAATCTTCAAAAGAAGTTCGGGTTTGAGATTTTTTTGGGAGACTTGATTACTTCTATATTAACTGTTGTTTTTAGACATATATTTGCTGCAAGGCAAATTTTGCCTCTATTTCTAATGTTATTTTCATATTTATTCAGTTGAGATTTTGGAGACGTTTTTCATTTTTAAAACATTTCTTTTACAAATTACTGGTTTTCGCTTGTTTTGATGCGATATAATTTTTACTTCATTCTCTACTGCAATATATTATGTCCAATCTGGCGTGCCTTCAAAGAATCCATATTCTTATTTTTCGTTTGGAACTTTTACTTTTCAAATAAATCTTTAATTTAAAGAAAATCTAAGTAGAACAAGAAACTATTGGCAATTTTAATTTATAGACTGTGTCTCTGTCTGTATGGGATATAAACAAAACTTAAACTCGAACGAATTGATTATGATGACTATAACTTTACAGATAAGTTCTAAACGCGTATGGGGAAGTAACAAAAAAAAATGTAATTGCCCCATTTATCATTATACAACCAATTGAATAATTTAAAATGATATATACTACTATATATGATATAAATAAAAAAAAAATAGTATACTATATAGATGTGCTTTCCGCAGTCGTGCATATAAACACATGCAACCGTCGAAGCATGTCACAACAATAAAATGTATTGTTTATAAATACCTTAATCGTGTGTGTGTGCCTCGACGATGTCAATGTGATCACATTTGTATTGAAAAAGAAATGAAATCAATTGATTCTAGTTATTTAACATCGGTTCCGCCCTTGGTAATTATCTTTGCAATTAATTAATATACTTTCTTTCTAAATTAATTGCAAGTGCCCATTCTACATACACAATTTTAACAATTATTGGTTGTTGGCACTTGCATTTCTATATTAAACGAATTTCGTTCAAGATTATACCAATTTTGCACGTATATGCTTTCGATAGCTCAAATAATATATAATAGTTATTAGGCCTTTTTGTCTATACATTTATACCGATCAACGTGTGTGAATGTGTTCTCAGTAAATATATTGATGTTCAATTGGAAATCAAGACTCTTTGGTGCGAATCGGTTTTGAATGAACTATTGTGTACGATTATGTATCTATAATTCTATATGTAACGCATTATTATGGTGAACGGCATGACAATGGAGGATATATGCGTTTGCGGGCAGCTATCAAAAGTTGAGCTTTGAAAAAAAAAGTTGAAAGAGTATATTTATAATTGACGTTACGTACGTTAAAGGAAAACATATTGTTACGATAAGTTTGTCTTCATTTATTTTAATGATGATGTTACATATTAATTAATTAATTATAGCTAACGTTTAAATTGTATGGAAATGAAAATTCTAGATTAGAAATTGTTGGTGTAATAAAAAAGTATCCCTAATTTAGTTTATATTACGCGGTCTCGTGCGAAAAAGTTGAACATTTTAACCATAGCCTTGGCCAAGTGGTTAACGCGTTGGCTTTAAATCAGTAGGTTTCTCTTGCTATTAATAGCCTATTTCTCAAACACGTTATTGATTTGGAATAACAGAACATTGAAAGTTAACGATATAGTACACTAGTACACTGATACTTTAAATGGGCACCTCCAGTGAATCCATTACCAAAAATAAGAGAAGTATTATTCCATCTTTCTATTAGTTGCGAAACAAACGGAACAATTATGGAAGAAGGCATCTAACCGTGTCGTATCAACAAATGATGAAAGATCCTCTTCAAAATCGTCCTGTTCTTACTAAAACTAGTAAAGAGCGACATAAAATAAAGGTAACACAGTTTTTAGAAGATTGTTCCAAACTATATTCGACATTGCAGCCTGCAAATGCAAATACAATTATATTTGCTATGCGAGAGTTCTCAGAGGACCAAAGAAATAAGCGCAAGATGTCCATCGGAGGTATAGACTTCAAAGAAGAATCGCGAAAGACAGCAAGAGTTATGCACATGCAATAAATGATCTAAATGATCAAGAAGGAAAGTCCCAATTCGAAATGCTCTAAATCAGAAACCTGTATATGAATCGCCTCGAGCTGGACCTTCACAAACTTCAAATGGGTTTTCGACACTGGCGCGAACGTCAGATCGGTATGGTACATCGGACTGAAAGGCTGCAGCAATTGCTATAGCGGAACTTGAAGATTACAGCATTGTAAATGTAGAAAACAACACCGACGTTATAGATCGTAATTAGGTACGACGTTCTCGGATGAAGTAACGCCATGAAGAACAAAGCGACACAGTGATCGAGAATATGATTGGGTTGTTTTTTGATGTTCGTAAAGACCAAACACTGGAAATGTTCGATAATCGTCGACAAACCTCAGCCAAAGAACACATCGGCTGAGCCCGGTTCAAAATAGTGGCCATGTTGTCCCAGAATCTGGTTCAGCCGTAAACATTATGAATGCGATTTATTCATTTCTGACTGACAACTCCATTTGGTCAAATGACTTGTGTGGTATCGCGTGTGATGGTACTAATACTAAAACTGGATGGAAGGGAGTAGTAATAGTGCATTTGGAAAACAAGTTAAACAAGTCACTCCAATGTCCAGTATGTCAATTGCAAGCAAATGAACTTCCTCTTTGTCATCTAATTATCCACCT
Source organism: Bolitophila hybrida (assembly GCA_027564075.1). Classification (NCBI taxonomy): domain Eukaryota; kingdom Metazoa; phylum Arthropoda; class Insecta; order Diptera; family Mycetophilidae; genus Bolitophila; species Bolitophila hybrida. The sequence goes on from JANSTU010023960.1 coordinate 11,335, forward strand.
AGACGGTGATACAAGTGATCCAAGTGGTTTTAATGGCCCAATTGGTAGGGCTATGAAAGACTGCGAAAAATTGCCGATTCTCTCATTCGATCCAATTAGTGTTGAAAATGTTCCTACAATTCTAATGGATCTCAGTACTGAACAACAGTACCTTTATGATATAACATATGTTTGGCTGTTATATCTGGTTTTTGTTCAGAAAAGAAGAAGTCCTGGCAAAATGTCACATTCTCGATGTTTGACGACTAGTAATCGGATATTGCGAAAATATGTTACAACCGGTGAACCATCTGATAATTTAAAGACTTTGGCTACATTTGTTGTGCATAAAATCCAATCTAAAATCCAATCCAATCCTATTTAATTTTCATGTTTTTAAAAATCAATCCACCCAAATGTAGATATCTCAAAAATAGTTGCTTTGCAAAGTTGTTAGAGTCACGTCAGGACAAATTAAGACTCCTAACCATCGGGGATGTGTTGTAAGTGGTAGAGCACACATTAGCATGACCTGACCAGTCATGTGAACCCGTAATGGTCAATTAATCCGGTGTACGGTATCGCACACTGGCCCTATAGCTTACAAGGGATTTCAGGATCCAATAAGATAAATTAATTTTAACTTTTTGAATTCTTTTGGTTTCATATATATATGATTTTTTGTATACAATTATCCAAAACGCGTTCGGCAATTTACTGTTTACAGTAAAGAGGTTCTTGATCTTGATTTCTTGATTTCACTCTGAATATAAATAATTCAGGAATTGGACTGGTATGTAAACTAAATCGGATATAAAATAATAAAAAATAAAAAATTTAATTATTTTTTTTGGGCTGAGAACTATGAAATAAAGTAAAACATCCACAATTGCCAATTTACCGGACCATATCTTGAAATTAAGCGCTCTGTCTTTCTGAAACCATGGGTCTTCAACGCCGAGGCACCAAAAAGTTAGTAATCATCTCACGGTATAGATCGCCGATAACTGTAACAGCCTGTGTAGCCTCATTTTGGAAGATCTACTGACCGATGACGACACCAACCCAAAGACCACACCAATTCGTCTTTTTTGTGGATGTAGAGGTTTTTCGAGAACCTCCTAATACGTCAATTAAGCTTATTAACAAACTTATTTAATCAAAAATGTGAATTCGACGGTGAAATTGTCCATTGGTCTTGCGGCCTCAATTCATGGACAATTCAAAACTTTGCTCAACAGAGGCGATTAATTGCTCATATGGACAATTATGGCGACCGTATAATGCGGGAACTGAACCTCCTTTCAAAAAATAACAACAACCTTATAAAACAAATCAGGACAATAAATTAAATAAAGATCATGGCATATATAATTGGTGCTGCAAGACGTGAACTGTCGGTAAATATTTTTTTTTGTGATACCCTGTATAATCCGAGATAAAGATAACATTTATTAACTAGTTTGTTTAAGAACATGTGTAAACGTCCAGACTATACGGTGTACATTGTAATTGATATGTAAAGTTTATAGAAAAATTACTTAACTTTGAGACACCCTGTAAAGTACTCAATATTTTCTTCTCGTTCTGCAAAAACTCGCCGAAGTCTCTTTTCAAAATCCATACAACGGTTTTCGGAAACGATTCGGTGGACATTTTTATGTTTTCCGGTGTAACCACCTCAATTGGCCTTCCAGAGCGTTCAGCATCGTCAGTGTCTGTACGGCCACGT
>JANSTU010023971.1:0-27537 GCA_027564075.1 Bolitophila hybrida
ATTTCACTTTCGTACCTTATGAATGGAATGGGAGCCCAATGCGAATGCATATATAGAAAAGGAGGACGGAGAGCGTAACACGCTATTTGAGCGCTGAGCGCACGAAGTGACACGAGAGAGAAGGATGGCTCGAAGGCAGCACCAAATTGAATTTCTGGAGGCTGCTGATAGAATGGTGGGTTTATTATATGGCCCTGGAATAAACGACCCATGTAAGTAAAGAAAAAAAACTTTAAACACGTTTTTCTCAAAACAGCTTTTTTCAAGACGGTGTACACGATATCTCAATAAAGGCTTGATCGATCGGTCTAGAATTTTAACACAATCATCTTAGATATATTTTCTAGAATTTAATCGTTACTTTTGTCAATACGATACTTATTTTCCATTTTATAAACAATTTAAACCAAATTTTACATACAAAATCGAAACCATTTTTTTTGTGAAAATTCAATATTTTGATTAGCCGGACGAATAATTACTAGATAATCTAATATATTAACGAAATTTGTTTGGTTTCTTGATTTCAGATAAGCCAATCCAATTCAATGTACACCGTATTTATTATTAATAAAAAATTGTGTACGTTCTTGAAGGATGCTTTTATAACCACAAAATTTTCAATTAATTAAATTCAAAAGTTTCTTCAGGATAAAAACTTGAAAACCAGTCTGTTTTTGCCTCATAACTGCGTATAACCTCCTAATTGTAGTCAGATAAGATTCACCTTTTTTTATATGCTTGGTATTGAAATTACCTATCGATTACCAAACAGCATTTTATTGATGTCTTTTAGTCTCCATTAAGCTGGTCGCTGCATTTTTACTGAAACATTATTAAAAACAAACATTTTGTTCTTTATTCTTTATATTTTAAATCAATTAAAAAATATGTACACAATTTTTAACCTTCTACCATATTGGTTTCATAAAAACTCGTCACGGGGTTCGAGATTTTTTATGTCCTAATTTTGTCATTAGAAAAAAAAAAATTAGAAAAATTCTAGAAAGTTGTAGGAATTTTTATTTTAATTAAAAACGGATTTTCTTTAATTTTATAAATTATGGTTTACTAAATTATATTTTTTTTTAGGATTTTTTTTACTAAAAAAACTTTCAAAATTGATTTTAATAAGGGAAATAATAATTTTAAGATTTTAAAATAATTTTACACTGTTAAAAAAAATAATATATATATATATATTGGTGGTTTTTCCTTTCCTTTTTTTCAAAAAATCTCATTTATCAACTGCAATGAGGAGGCAACAAACAACAAACTTGTAAAAAAGCCCAAATATATATACATATATATGTGTATATATATATACACACACATATACATATATACACATTCGGATGTTGAATCAGTCTCGTTCACGCTCATCCTCTAAAATTAATCTTAATTTCGTAATGCGCCCCATAACCGATTAGAGCTTTCATATATATAAGCGAAAGCGTATTTAAATAGGGGTTAGTTCAATCACGACGAGAGGGTACGGTCTGCGGTGAGGTGAGATATTTCGTTGTGGTAAGGCGAGGAGCGATGGTTTGTATCTCAAAACTAACCGATTTAAGAGTCATTGAAACGTAAGATGAAATCTGAATTTCAGTTTAGAGAACATTGAACTCTCGTGGAATATTTTTAAAGCAATAAGCCAGTCAAATGATTAAATATAATTATATATATAATTATATATAAATAGTACTATAAACAAGTAAAATTCCGCTAACAAATATAATTTCCCGTCTTACTTATTCGACGTATTTCTTACTAATTTTATGCATTTCATGTTGTTCTGTATCTATTACCCTCTTTATGCCAAATTAAGTTCCTATGTACAATTAATGGAAATTCGAAATTCTGCCAATTAGGTATAATATAATTAAGCTTAGTATTACATGTGGGTTGTTTCTGAATAGTTTTATTTGCAGCTCTAGAAAATACGTATATATACGATTGTTGCAGATGATTCGATATTACTTAAAGAGTATCATTTTACGTGCGAATGTACATTTCTCGTAGAGCAATATATAGTTACCTAAAAGCTTTTATTGTGTTAAAGTAACTCTATTTCGCTCTATATGTATTTTGAAAAGAATACCCTTTTTAATAACATTTTCCAATTTATCTTTGTCGTATTGTGTAATGTATTTAATAATTGCAATCATGAAAATTGCTAAATTTATCTTATTTCAGTAACAGTTTTTTTTATATTACTGTTCAGATTATTTTTTTCACAGCAGGTAAAATACTAGGGTAGTGGAGACATAGGTAAACCCTCAAGCCGCGAGAATGGGGAATCTTTGCAAATATAGTGTATATCTTTACTCTTCTCAGTAAATCCTATATGACTATTATATAGATATAATTATTATACACAGGACAAAAAAACTCTCCAAAATGCATGTCCACAGTATTTAAGAAGATTTTCGGGCACACACAGTCTTATTTGAGGGTTGATATCATTAGAACAAGTATGTTTAGAATGGCTCATACAATTGATTGCTTATAAAAGAGCCCCAACTGTTTCAAAATAACATTTAGGAATGTCAAAACAATAACTTGGGATTATTTTGTTGTTTGTAAACAATCTGTCATTCATTTAAACATACTAAGTACAATTTGTACAACTGCCAATCCATTTGATACGTTTATGCGCATTTTGGCAATTTGCCTGAGACTTGAGTGTAATGCGTTTCTCTCGCTGTATATATTATATACAAAAATATATATAAATATAAACCTATATATAATACCATGTTCTACATGTTTAACTCTAATCAGTGACATGCCGTTTGAAGTTCCACATATTGTACATATTTTCAAACATAGCGATACCTTTTATGATTTATGTAATACATAAGTCGTTCAATAATATGAAATAATATGAATAATATGATGATAATATATGGATTACTATAGAAGGAAGAGGAATTTTAGTTGAGCGTTTCATAAATATTATGTCTGAAAATCTATTCAATTTGGAAATACATTTTTATAAATTTTGTCTTATTTTAATAGTTTTCCAGTTATAATTGATACTCTCAATTGTTCTGTCACTTCTGATACTCTTTTTAAGTTATATTGATATATTGTTTATTTTTTTGAATTATGCAGGCATTCATACTACTAGATGCCAGATGGGATGCCCGAGTTGAGGACACAACTCACACAGAGGTCGTTCTGATTCCCACAGAGCACAGTTTCAATTTTTCCGAGCAATTCACTGAGCATCAACTAAATTTCACTTATTTTTATCTGTGGGGAAACAAGACCAACGGTTTTATCTGGAATCACACGAATTACGGTGTTCTTTCTTAAACGAATTCTGCGTAGACCTCGACAGGTTGCGATTTGCTGTCCTTTCGCGCAAGCAACAACAAAAACATTATGATATTTACAGCTAAATTTAAATTTTATAAAGCTTGTAAGCGAGAACAGTTCATCCTTTTGGACTAAAAGGTTAATAACCGTCATTTAAAAAAAACATTTATAGTGATGGTGTGTTCGCTGAGAATGCCTCGCTAAAGGGTTCAAATTGTCCTTTTTTCAAATGAAGAGACATAACAAATATTAGTGTTAGCGCAATTTTTTGAAATCAGAACTGCCCTCTCTCAGACTAGCTACTACTCAGCGACTGGCAATGATGCTTCCGTTACTTATTATATTCCGTTCACTTAAATTCACTTAAAATAAATATATTATCCTTATTGAAAAATTATTATGTCGAACTTTCTAAAAATAGTCCTTAAATTTAACCTGACACGCAACCCTTCAATGAGACAATGTTCCATATGAAGTCCACGTTTCTCGAAATAAAAATAAATGTAAACTCACCAACTGACCAGTACACACATCAGGTTTTAGGCTCAGTCACTCGACAATGAGGAAACTTGAAATCATTTGAAATAATTAACAATTAAATAATTTAATCATTTAATTTAAACACACAAACATAAAAATCAGGTGAGCATTTTAGGACTTGAATTGCTCACCTCACTCAAAAGCTCACATGAGTCAACCCTGATTGATGCGACAAGCAATTGTTGAAAGACAATATTTAGACAGAAAATATATAAAGTACAAAGCAACTACGGAATAATATTAAAGACTTAGGTGTTACAGAAACGTCAACAACAGATTGCGTTTTTAATCCTAACGAGGTAAATAATTATTTTATATTAATTTCAAATCCATCTGACCCATCAGTACTGAAGTACTATCACCATTTAGTCTCAGAAAATGGTAATTGATTTTATTTTGTGAATATATTTATAAATTAAGTTTTGTTTGCATATAAAGTCTAATGCGGTGCGATCGCTCAAATATGATTTAATCCAATACATGCATATAAAGTCTAATGCGGTTGGTCCAGATGATATTCCAATAAGATTTATAAAGATTTTGCTTCAGGTAATTGCGAAATACATCCTGCATATTTGTAACTACATTTTGACATCATCGACTTTTCCAAAATCTTAGAAACATTCTTTAGATAAAATGATTTTAGACCTATCAGCATACTACAGGCTCTTTCGAAGGCATTAGAATTTATTATGCAGAAACAAATTAATGAGTTTCTTATAACAAATAATCTTATTTATTAACAACATTCTGGTTTTCGTATATATCACAGTACTAACATTCGTATAGCTAAAAACTCATGAACTTGTTCATACTTATTAATCGCAATCAAAGTGATGTAACTTCTGATCATTTACGGTTGGTGTATGGTGGATCTTTTCATTACTTCTTTCAATATTACTTAATGATTAATGATCAGTTATCGAACACGATAACTGTGATATGTTTGCTAATGATGTACAACTAAGATTCCAAGCTTCAGTAGCAAACTCAGTGGATATGATCGTTATTGCCAATAACGACATAGCCAGAGTTCTTACGTGGTCACATATTAACAAGTTAACTCTTAATCCATTGAAGACAAACGCCCCTTATTATTTCACTTTCCGCCTATTCCAAAGCTCATTGGCCTGATCTAGTATTGGACGGGTTTTGATTACTTATAGTGAAAAGATTAGGAATCTTTAATATATACAATGGACATTTTTCATGGGAAGATCATATAAATGTAATCTGTGGTAGAGTCTAAAGTATCCAATTTATTATAGAGTTTATTAGTTAAATCATTAATTCTTCCATATCTTATTTATGGTGTTATAATATTTGGATTCAATTAATAAACTTAGAGTTGCTTTTAATGCTTGTATCAGATTCGTATCAGATTGTTCCAATATTATGAATTTAGAATGTTTTTTGTACTGTTTAAAATTATTAGGTTTAAGAAAGCAGAATATCTTTTTACTAAGCATATATTTGCTAATTCAGTAAGAACATTAAATCTTATAAATCCTACCAGACGATTATCATCATTGGATAATTCTTTTTTTTATACGTGCAATAAATATTTGGAACTCTCTTCCAATAGAGATTAAAAAAACATTCGACCTTGAATACTTAAAACGCCTATCATGTGTCCCACGTATTTAATTTAATAAAACATTCTGTAAAAAGTGAGCATTAGAGATTTTTAAAAATTGTTCAACAATTGCTGTTTTTAGTTTTGATATTAATATGTTTACACGTGTGTAGGTATGCAAATTAATTGTCAAGCATTTTAATTGAAAAGGATGAAAAGGATTTGGATTTATTCATCAAAAAGAATGTATGTGAGCTATTGTGAAAAATACCTATGTCAATATTTGAGTGAGCATTTAAAGATATTTGAAGATAGATTTGTATTGATATTTGGTATATATGAGTACTTGTGTATATGTCAGCTTTATAGCATAACATTTGAGTGAGCATTTGAGAACGTTGCTGTTACCAATATTTACGAAATGGATGGAGAATAAACTAATTGATTGGCCTAAATCAATACTGTATAACATTAGAAATTATAATATAATTGATGTTTTTGTATTTATGTGGTCTACAAGTTCTACAGTTCCATATCGAAAGAACTCTGCGGCCCCAACAAGCAGGGTTCCGAACAGTATATTTGTGCAACGACCACATAAATACCCTAAGGATCGTTATGGAACAATAAACAGAGTTGAGATCCCCGGTGTACGCAATTTTCGTCGACTTCGAAAATGCTTTTGATACAGTCGACAGAACAGCGATTTGGCACGCACTGCAACGCCGGTGCGCACCTCCTAAGATAATCAACGTCATAAAAGAGATGTACACCGGATCTCCTTGTCGCGTCTTACATAACGTCCAGCTCTCCGACAGCTTAGTTGTATATAGTGGAGTGCGACAGGGATGTCTTCTCTCGCCACTGCTATTTATCGCAGTGTTAGATGACGTCCTTGTAGAGGCGTTGAGCAGTAGTGGTCGCGGCATTCAATGGGGCCTGTACGGCCACCTTCAGGACCTTGTATACGCTGATGATACTTGCTTTTTAGCACATCCTCACGAAGATGTCGACTCAATGCTGCAGAATCTTGCGATTTCTGCAAGCCTTGTTGCCCATCGGATCAACGCAAAGAAGACGAAGGAAATGCGACTTAACACAAGCGAACGGTGCAGTTCAAGCGCTGCAATGGAACCCGCAAGGAAGTCGTAACAGAAGTAGACCGAAAACGACGTAAAGGCGCACAGTAAAAGCTCAAACGAACTTGCGTCCACTTCCGCAACTTTATTGCTGATTCCCTATGTCCCGAGTAGGTAATTTATATAATATTGTATGTAACTATTAAATTGTTATTCTTAAATAATTGTTTTTTTTACTTTGTATTTTCGTTGAGTACATATAAATAATAAATAAATTACCTGAAAACCTTTCCAATATTGGCATGAAGGCAGCAATCCTTCAACATGTTTCCAAACATAAAAATATTACTCACCGGTAAGAATTTTTTACTAAATTGAACATCTTATGAATGAAACTGAGCTGAATGTTAGAGACCTTCCAAACAAATACTATTCGGAGGTGATAAAACAAGTTTAAAAAAATCTCAGAAATCGCTATATTTGTTTGCACCTAAAAAACGTAAAGTAACTAGATTACCATTAATTCCGCAATTTAAATTCATTTGAATCCTTGCTCAAGATTTATCCTATTATCCTATAGATTGTATTATAGAATCTCAGTGAATACATAATCCAGCTGTGCGAATGTATGTCAATGAAAAATCCGTTCAATACGAAATGATTGCAATTAGCTAGTGGCCATTTTGGCGCGTTAAACGTGCTCGACGGCAGATTGCTTTGGGAATTCATTCTAATTAAGTTTTCGACATGTTCCTACATTTTGTAATTTCAATTGTAGAAGCTGGATGATCGTTAATCCCAGCTAAAATCCTGGACATTTTCATTATGTGCAAAGGCCTTACGTTTTTTTATTTATATATATGCATCTTGTGTACATATGCGTGTGAGTGTATTGTGAAGACAATAATGTGAAAACATTTACATTCCTTTAAGCTGCTTTATTTGGCTGTATAGAGATTCTAATACTAATTAGAGACTATGCAGGCGCTCAGTTAGTATATAGAATATAGATTATCATTATTGCGAGAAGCTTTGAGGAAGCACTCGCTATTTCCACCAAATATTCCCATATTATCACCATTTCATTTCGCAAGCTCTTGGAATTAATGTTTTCCCCCAAAGCAGAGTTGGCACACGAGTTCTGAGCACCGACAGACTACCCTAAATAGTAAATAGTTTCCACATAAGCAATATAAGTCTCCTGCAAAACACAATATAGAGGTTTATTATGTATTTTCACTCAATGTGCGCACGTAATCTGCTGCAGCACGTACAACATAGCGTAAACAAAAAACATTTGCCGATAAATTCAAGTGTTTTCTCGAGTGCGCGGCTCACCACAAGACAGTATGAATTAATTTTATAATAAATAAACAAATTTTTTTCTGCCGATTTTTCAATGCTAGTGCCAAGCTGTGTTTGCTCTAAGACTAAAATAAACTAATGTATCGACATCTAAGCGCTGTTGAATTGGACGATTTTTACCGAGTTATATTAGCTCGTGCACAATGCTAGAATCATTATGCGCGGCCAACTATAAATATTTTTATGGAACAATAAATAACACTGGCCGCCACAGCTGCCATTTGGCCACCACCCGCGGCGTGCCGAGTCGGTTGGAGTGTGAGTATATGTATGTATTGTAGAGTGTGTTAGCCAATTACATTGATTCTTTTCTTTTTCGCGAACATGATTTATATTGATTGAGTTTTCGCGATTTTGTTCTGGCATGAGCTAGTTTTGTGATTTAGTTATATTTTTTTGGTGTGGTATTATTGAAATCTAGTTTTATTTGAAAAGTCTGCGGATTTGTTGAACTTTTCATATTTTTAGATGTATATAGACTTATAGAGCATAAATATATAATTTTTTTAAACAAAAACAATGAAAAGTTTTTGACTTTTGGATAAAGTATGTTTAAACTTTACCCATTTAATGGACGGTTTTATTGTCCATTTGAACTACACCTAATATATTATTAAAATTTATTAGTTTAGTTTTATTTTTTTCCTGGGATTTGTTCACTCGATTTATGGGTAACTTGTCATTTTTTTTCTGTTGACAAAGTCAGACTATTTCGAAAGCATTGAATATTTGCAGCACTGGAATGAACGTGAGCGACTAAGAATAATTTTGTGATTATAGAAAAATAGTGTGGAATCTATTGGCCGTAATAAATGTTGCTACGCATTTTGTGTGGATAACATACCAGATAACATAACCTATACTCTTTAATTGACATTGTAATGGCAGGGTAGGGTATTTTCAGTGAAAAAGGTTACATGGTACATTTTTTAAAAAAATCTGTTATTATTATGGAAAAAAAGGAATAATCAAGTGATTGTCAGGAAATCTCCGTAGCATGATGAATTATATGAAGAAGGAAGCAATGTGTAATCGTGTGCACCGACTTTGAGAATTATGTTTTTTCAGGAGAACGCTTTAAAGTTTTGCACAGTAGATAATGCGGAATAAAATACTATAATTATTTTATACACACTGAATCATCTATCCCAGGTTCATAGAGCAAATAGCTTTCATCTAGATGGTCAAGAGTAGCGATGCCACTAACATATTTTGGTGAGATTTGCCAGATGAGCTGGTTCAGACTCTCGTCATTATTTTTAACGCTCATAACTTCGTCAATTTTACTCCGATTTACTTGTACACAATATTCTTAAAATGTTATTTGCGTTGATTAATGATGACAAATAACATATACACACGCACCATGTATAGAACAATAAGTGTATGATGGCGTTGATGATTCACGATTCCGAATATAAAATAGCATGATAGATCTCGGTGCATAGAGATATCTCAAAAAATATGCGCATTTGCCCTGCAAAGTTGATGAGATGAGACATGCTGCCTTATCCACCTTGATTGTTTTAAAAGGATGCACGAGAATGGGAGCCCTAACACACGAAATTGCTTGGCGAGATTTTTTTATTATGAATCCGTAACGGCAGCGCTTGATCCCTGAATCCCTGAATGATCCCCCGGGCAGTGGTTGTGCCAGGAATGTAAAGAGAGCAAGAACACTGGAGCGGTTACTAAAAACACCTCAGTTAGAATTTCGACAGTTACAGCCGACGTCAAATTATTATATAAAAAAAAATATTCGGCATCTGCTAAGGCCATCAAGACAATACTGTGCGGGCCCTTGTAGATGAAATAGTGACTGCCGCTGTTTATTGGTCGTTGCAAGATAACATGTTTTCCATCTAGCGCTCCGACACAATTTGGATAATTCCACCGCTCCAAAAAACTGATATGCGTGAAAGTTATTTGAAATCAAAAACCAACGCAAATTGCCATAAACATATAAGTGAACGTGTGTATGTGTGACGGTTTAACATGTCTTTTGATTAATACAAAATTATTTTGTCCTTGTGTGGAATTTCACCAACACCAACAACTACTTTTCTTGTAACTTACTTATGCCTAATCTTTATCTCTCAATTTCTATATATATTTTTATTTTGCTCTCACAGTAAACCTCGTGCTTTTATTCTCATCATTTTGTCGCCCAATTGACTCTCATCTCGCATAGCTGTTTTGGCATGTCGCGGATATTCTATTTCAACGATACCGCAGTCGTAGCGAGCATGCGAACAGCTTAAGCTCAATACAAATAATTCTCTGATTAGCAAACTTTTTTTTTAATTCGGTTTTGTTTACAGTAATTACATTTTATTAGGTTCTTAAAGTGAATTTAATTAGTTTAAATAAGATTTTGTGTTGTGATCGATTTAGATCTTTTCGGTCAAAACACTTAAGTGCGATTTGCGTATTTTAATCTCAGACAGGCAAGGCGTGCAATTTAAGTGCGATCATGATTGAAAGTTATAGATTTAGTTTTAGACTATGCAATTTCACAATCTAAAATTAAAACCATAAGTTTAGAAGACATCTTTAAATCATTATCGCTCGTCTACCTGTGACTCTACATTATGCAAATTATCTCTGACCGTTTTTAAAATGTGTAGTTCGAGCGATATAAGCACGCCGGTTACATCTTTTACTTGTTTATTTGTGTTTGTGCTCGTGCGCATTAATAATATAATTAATTTTAATAATTTGCGACATTTCATATTGTTTGTATAATGTAAATTATGGAATTTCCAGCAAATCACAAAAACGCAGCAATCATAAACTGTTCGTTCTGATCAAACTTATAAATAAATATAAAGGTAGAATAAAATAAGCAAGCGAAAGCCTACAATGAGCGTGCTCAGATGATCAAGCGGTTATTTGTTCAAACATTCATTTATAAAATATGTTTTGTTTTAAAGCCAGTCTGAGTTTATTTTATTACATATATTGTATTACGCCAGTCCGCTATAAATATTTCAAAAGCATTAAAAATCTATAAAAATAAACATTTTATAAATTTTTCGAACACTTATATAATATTATTTTTCTTACTTACTTATTCATCCTGAACTTTATAGATTTTTTCACAACAGAATGATGACTATGCAGATTACACTTCTTATGATTTTGGGGAAACTATTTGTACTCACCTACTCATCTTCCTATGATCAAATCGAGCCTAGACAGGTAATGGAACATGATCGTTTGCTGACGACCGTTCTGCCCTCAAACTACAAACTGGACATTACACCACATTTTGAAAATCGTACAGGAGTTACACAATTCACATTTGACGGAGTGGCCGTTATTACCCTTAGCAGTACCACCGAAAATGTGACATCAATTGTTTTGCACGTCAACGAGCTGACCATTAATGAATCTCAAATCACCCTTATTGAATCAGTTACCCAAAAAAACCTAATTGCAGTAACTAAAATTACCTCATACCCAAACACGCAAAAGTTGGAACTCCATCTATCTAGTCCGCTTCTTTCAAACATCATATATGACCTGACCTTCCATTATGTCGGTCAGCTGGGTAGTGAAATACATGGTTTTCATCGTAGTTCATATGTCGTCAATGGTACCAGGAGGTATATGTAATGATAATAAAATTATGAAACTCTTTAACTTTATATGTTGTTTTTTAGATGGATCGGCACAACTCATATGCATCCGACCCATGCTCGAAGCGTTTTCCCGTGTTTCGATGAGCCTAGCTTCAAGGCAACATTTGAGGTAACCATCAACCGACCAGAATCGTACAGTCCTACACTAAGTAACACTCGCATAATTACCACCATATCAGGAGAAATGTAACGACAAGACGCAATAATTGCGAATATTATATTAAATTATCTGAATTCCAGTGCCAACATAGTAAGCGAAACATTTGCCAAGACCCCTAAGATGTCTACATATCTTCTGGCCTTCATTGTTTCCGATTTTCGTATTCGTGAAAATGGCGAAAAAACATTTGGTGTTCTGGCTCGTCCCGAAGCATACAATCAAACCGAATATGCTCAAGATGTTGGACCCAAGCTACTCAATGTGCTGGACAAGTACTTGAACTATTCATACTTTTCGGTTGATGGTATTAACAAAATTCACATGGCCGCGATACTGGACTTCAGTGTCGGTGCCATGGAGAATTGGGGATTAATTACATACAGAGAAGCAGCCCTACTGTACGATTCAGAAGAGTCGACTGCTTTAGCTCAACAACGTGTACTCACTACGATCACTCACGAACAGGCACATATGTGGTTTGGCAATCTAGTCACTTGTGAATGGTGGAATTACAGCTGGTTGAACGAGGGTTTCGCAACGTATTTCCAGTACTTTGGTTCCGCTTTGGTATGTAATTTCAGGAAGAAACCTTTATTGCAATTTATTGACTAATTACGTTATACTAGATTGCAAACACCTGGAATCTAGAAGAACAATTCGTTGTCGAACAATTGCAAGTTGTGTTTGCCATGGATTCACTGACAAGCACTCACCCTATGACATACGATGTGAGCAGTCACGATGAAATACTTTTAAACTTTGACAGTATCACATACAATAAAGGAGCTTCTGTTATTCGCATGGTTGAGCATATAGTGGGCGCCGATGCCTTTAAAGCAGCTCTCCGAAATTACCTGAAAGCCAAGTAAGTAATCAACATTTCAACAATTTTGTTATTTATAAAAAAAAAATGTTTTTTAGTGAATTCGGTACATCCACTCCTGACAAACTCTACCGTCAACTACAGAATCAATATGAAAATGATGTAAACATTGCCGCACTTATGAATACCTGGACCACTCAATCCGGCTATCCAGTTGTTACTGTTGTACGTGATGCAAACATAAAAGAGCTCATCGTAAGCCAAAAACGATTTCTGCTGAAAGATATGAACCACTCGGACAACACATTCTGGCAGATCCCATTGACATACGCATCGAATGTGGATAATACAAACTTCGAGGACACCAAGCTGAAGTTCATTCTCAGCAATCTTGATGATCTGAAGATCGAGCTTTTAAACGAAACCGACTGGATTATTTTCAATGTTCAGCAAACCGGTGGGTATTGGTGCTTACTTAAAGTCCATAAATTGTGAAACCCATAATACGTGAAATTCTAAAAGATGACATTTCTATAGCTACAAATAAGTTAAATCTAATTATTTGTTTAAAAAATGTTTTGTAGGATACTACCGAGTCAACTATGACACAGCCACCTGGATGAACATCAACTACGCCTTGAAAAATGCCAGCCACTCAAATATTCATGTGCTCAATCGTGCTCAGGTATAAGCGTATTTCCATTCTTTGTCAAGTAATCAAAATGTAAATACAAAAATATTTAAATTCAGATCGTCGATGACTCTCTGAACTTGGCCCGAGCCAGTGTGATTGACTACAATCTCGCCCTGGAATTTCTAGAGTACCTTAGAACTGAAGACAACTATTTACCATGGTTGGCAGCATTTAATAATCTAGCCTATGTGACACGTCGACTAGAAGGCACGAACCTGGTAATGTTCAAGAACCACATTCTGTATCTGCTCGATAACATCTACAACAAACTCACGTTCACCGAAAATACATCCGATTCACGCCTGGACATTTACAATCGTGCTAACATTTTAAGCTATGCCTGCAGTTATGGACATGCTGAGTGCATTAGACTAGCTAAGGAGTTCTTTCAAATGCTCAACACAACAAACACTAGGTTAAGCTTATTTTATAGACTAACGCTTGCTTATAGTTTTAGTATTACAGAGTTCCTGTGAATGTGCGACCAGCTGTTTACTGCACAGCTATTGCCGAGGGTGGTGACGCTGAATTTGATTTTTTGTGGAACAAGTTCCTGGAAGAGAACGTAGCTGCCGAACAAGTTCTTATTCTGACAGCTCTGGGTTGTACCAAGAATGCTGATCTTTTAAATGTAAGTCAACAAATATATTCTCCAACAATATAAGTTACTAACTGGATTTCAAATATACAGACATACATGAATCGAATTCTGAGCGACTCGGTTCGACTTCAAGACAAAGCGTCAGCTTTTTCTGCGACTTACAGCGCAAACGAACAGAATGTACAAGTAGTGCTCGACTACGTTATAGCCAATCATACCGAAATAACCAAATCGTAAGTTATACTTCTCCATAAAACGTATCAATTTAACACTTAAAATGTCCATACATATAGTTTTGGATCAGCAGCGAACGTTGCTACAATCCTGTCCAACATTGCAGCCCGTTTCACGAGCGAAGTCCAGATTGAACAGCTAGAAAATTACTACGCAGCCAACAAGGTTCTTTTCGGCACATCGGTAACCATTCCGAATGCAATCAATGATGCCAAATACAATTTGGCATGGGCCGAACAAAATGTACCAGTCATAGTTAAATTCATAGACAGCAGCTCAATGTGCCTTACGTCCGCTACTTTCGTGCTGGTCTGTTCAGCTATTATTGCATATATTATGTAGACTTTATAGTGATTAAAAATGCATAACATTGTTAATTAAATGGAATTACTATCATAAATCATAGTTATTTTATTACTAAATCTATTACCAAAAGTAATAACTAGCTGAGAATGGTTATGGACGTGTAATAATTAAAAATGTACACTTGACATAGACGTGTGGCTTCAATGTGTTTTTGCAATGTATTTAATATATTTTAAAGTGGCTCTACACATTGAGTTATAATCGAGATATAAGCCATGTCTTGAAGGACCATTACAAAATGACAAAACTTGATGTTGTTGTAAACGTCAGAGTGGCTGGAATAAAAAAAGAAAGTTAAATTATATGACATACTATAGATTATACCTCGCCTCATCATCGCTGAATAATTTGCACACACCCGACTGCTGCGTCAACTGAATGGCGTTACGAATGGCCATGACCTGTGTGGTACCTTACTCACGCATCGATGTTATAAAAACATGCCAAGTAGTTTCTGCAGTTGTGAAGTTCTTGATTTCCAGGTCCACTTCGCCTAGGGTTTGGGTCCATCAATAGGTATATGTTAGATCCTATAACTTATACACTTTTCTTTTTGAAGGATTTAGTTAATCTTGACGATGATTTCATGTATTGAGTTTGTGTACTCCTTCGGAGCAGATCTTTTCTGTGACTTTGGAAGTGACTTCTAGGTGAGGCTGCTGGGTTGCTGGGCGTTACTTCCTTGCCTATTCTTAATTTTCAGTTAATCATCTCGCTTGCAGCAGTCTATAGAGTTTGTTAGTGAGAGAGAGTGAGTGAGTGAGTGAGTGAGTTAGTGAGTGAGTGAGTGAGTGAGTGAGTGAGTGAGTGAGTGAGTGAGTGAGTGAGTGAGTGAGTGAGTGAGTGAGTGAGAGTGAGAGTGAGTGAGAGTGAGTGAGAGTGAGTGAGAGTGAGTGAAAGTGAGTGAGAGTGAGTGAGAGTGAGTGAGAGTGAGTGAGAGTGAGTGAGAGTGAGTGAGAGTGAGTGAGAGTGAGTGAGTGTGAGTGAGAGTGAGTGAGAGTGAGTGAGAGTGAGTGAGAGTGAGTAGGAGTGAGTGAGAGTGAGTGAGTGTGAGAGATATTAAGAGAGAGTGAGAGAGAGTGAGAGAAAGTGAAAGAGAGTGAGAGAAAGAGATTTTCAGCATTTGGTGAAAGAGAATAAGGAGTTAGGGGACTGCACTCAACGATCAGTACCTGAACGCTCAATCATCATGCGGCCTCTTTTTATACAAAACAAATCTCGAGACACTCAATTCTTGCACATTACCTTTTTTTTAAAAGTTATCTCAGGCAGATGGTGAAACCGCTTACTTTACATTACAATTTTTTATAAAATCAAAATAAATAGCACAATTTAACATAAAATATAAAATTATTGTTATATACTCATATTCATTTTGTTTGTTTATGTGGACTAAATAAAATAATATGAATTGTTGACGCGCAAATGTGATTCTCTATCGCCAAAATTCTAAGTTTGTTTTTAAATGAAAACATAAGAATTACTAAGAAATGATAATTTTAAATGACAAAAAAAATAATTTCGGTTTTAGAACTTATCTTATATTGAAAACAAAGATATTTGTGTTACATTATGGTTATTATTAAGGGTATTTTTGGACCAAATATTCTCATTTCTAACTCATTTTTAACTACTTTTTTTATTTTTTGCCTAAGAAACGTTGGTTATAAAGAAAAGATAACCAACATGATGCGGCGTTTTTGACTTGATGTAATGTAATGCTAAATTTACGCGTCAACAAAACGAAAATTTCGATTTTTAGTTCACATAAACAAAAAAGCTTTAGTTCTTAAATATTTTGTATGTTAAGTTTAATATTATTAAGAAGTGTACCGAATGAAATTGTTCAAAGCTAAAATAAAAATTAAAATTAACTGCGCATACTAGGCGCGTAACTATAATAACCAAATTATAGGTTATTAAATACCGTTGAACATATCAACAATTGTCAGTTTTGGGTCTTAAAACAAAAATGGTTAATTCAGAAATAGCAAAGCGTCAAGAAATTGTGCGTGAGTATTTAGAAAATGATAAACGCTGCTATAGGATGATAGAAAAAGATGTTGGATTGAGCCCCCATACTGTAGATCCACGTCAGATCCACGAGACTCTAAATTAAAGAAAAAGATCGTCAACACAATCTTAAAGAAGAGGGAAACCTCTGTACGTGATGTGGCAAAAAAATGCCAAACCAGTGCGAAAAAGTGTGAAAAAACGCAATAACATGAAAACATTCAAGAAACAGAAAATGGCAAAACAGAACGAGAAACAAAAAATGACAGCAATACGAAGATGAAAAGAGCTGTACAAAATTGTATGTGAAAAAAATGTGTGTCTTGTTTTGGACGATGAAACTTACGTAAAAACCGATTTTGCCACTTTAGCTGGGCCACAATTTTACGTAAAGTTTCGATTCGAAATCCTTCCTGAAGCTGAGACTCATATTAGGGTTGACAAATTTGGCGAAAAATATTTGGTTTGGCAAGCAATTTGTCAGTGTGGTCAACGCAGTAAGACATTTATCACAAAAGGCACAGTGAACAAAGAAATTTATATTAAAGAATGCTTGCAGAAACGACTTTTGCCATTTATTGCATCACATAATGGTCCCGTGTTCTTTTGGCCAGGCTAGTTCTCACTACGAGAAAAAAAAGATAGGAATTCCTGCTGAACAACAACGTGGACTTTGTACTAAAAGACGACAATACCCCTAACACTCCTGAACATCGTCCAATTGAAAGATATTGGGCATTGGTAAAAAAGAATTGAAGAAGGAAAAGAAAACAGTCAATAACGATGAAGATTTTAAGCAAAAATGGAACAGAGCCAGTAACAAAGTAACAGAACAGACTGTGCCAACATAAAAGCAAAAGTGCGCCAGTATTCCAGACGTCCTTTAAATAATAAAAAAAAAATTAATAAGAAATTTATAGACAATAAAATATAATTTTATGTTTATAAAAATATTTAATGGATATTTTAATTAATTTTCGATTTTTAGTTTACATAAGCAAAAAAGCTTTAGTTGTGATAAATGTGATAATTGATGCTACACTCTTTGGAGAATTATCAGGCTTCCTGATCTTCCACGCGGGCACAGTGAAGTTCGCTAAGTATGGGCCGAAGGAAATAGAGGCACACAAAAGCGACGCCCCATCACTCCTAGAACAACTAGAGGAGGAAATGAGGGAGGCCGAATTACTGGCGACGGACGATTCCGATGTCGAACTCTCCCTCCTTTAATGTAATACAGATTAATCTGCACCACTACCGGGCAGCTATGAGTAACATCAGAGTTGTCATGGCTAGTTGTCAGATAGAAATGGCTGTTATCCAAGAGCCGTGGCAGTGGAATGGAATAATCAAGGGCCTTAAAACCCCCGGTTATTCATTTTTTTCTGCTCTCACTCATAACAAGATAAGAACGTGCGTGGTTGCCAAAAACAATCTAAACGCATTCTTTTTATCTAATCTTTTTTGAAATTTCGGCAATAAAAATATCACACTTAATCAACGGAAAAAAGACAAGAAATAGTGATAGCATCCGTATATCTTCCATACGATTCCGTACTGCCACCACCGTCCGAGGAACTAGCAGCCTTGGTCACATACTAGTCCAACTTGCAAGTTCTTGTATTGGTAGATGCAAATGCTCACAATATCTGCTGGGGCAACAGCAATACGAACATTAGAGGTAAGGAACTTCTAGAATATTTATCTAGAACCAACCTAGTTGTTGTAAATGTAGGGAACGAACCTACTTTCGTAACAAAAGTTAGGAAAGATGTCATTGACCTCACCCTAGCCACAAGCCGACATGTCAATTCTATCACAGATTGACGAGTTTCGACGGAAATTTCGATGTCTGATCACATAATTATAGAATTCAACTTAAACTCAGAAATCATTACCAACTTACCTGACCATAGAAACCGATGAAATGTGACTGGGGTCTCTATCGGAAAACAGTTGATAATTATAATATTCCTAGGAACATTCCACTCACTGTCGATGATCTGGAGAGATTAGCCAGTGAGTTTTCAAATGTTCTAACGGAATCCTTCAATATTAGCTGTACAATCAGAGAAACACGCTCTGAATATAAAACGCCATGGTGGAATAATAGATTACACCTACTCAGGCGGTCTCTAAGAGGGCTAGAAAACAAAGTTAAATCACGCCCTGAGCGTTTCTATGATGAAATGCTTCAGGCAAAATGACTTTGTAAAATAGAGCTAAGAACAGTTCAAAGAAACTCTTGGAAAACCTTTTGTCGAGAAGTAGAGACGCTTTCAGAAACCCCTAGAATCACAAAGGCGTTCTCAATAGATAAAGATGACCAGTTGGGAACTGTATTGCTCAACGATGGAAAATCACACCGACATTTTGAAACATCTGATGAGTAACCACTTCCCAAACTGCATATTTAATGATCAGACACATACCAATACTGATGTAAACCATGAGGTTGATCATAATCCAAATTGGACCTTGGCCGACACCATAATCACTATTGATAGACTAAAGTGGGCCCTGTCCTCTTTTAAACCATACAAGTCGCCAGGACCGGATCCAATAAAATCACCTGGACATAATCTCTAAGATCTAGCTTAGCACTGAGTTATATCCCTAAAATGTGGCTACTTGCTAGAGTCGTCTTTATTCCTAAACCAGGAAACGACAATTACAACTCAGCAAGCTTCTTCACTTCAAACAACAAAGTCTCTCAGTATTTCTAGACATAGAGGGATATAAAATTAACTTCCAATCGCTTAAACAAGCGGCCATCGAGATCGGAATTGACGACATGATGATCAAATGGATGATCAACATGCTGTGTCTAGTAATAGATGTACTACTTAAAGTCCTAAATGACTTAGGGTACTATACGGAAAGGATAAAAACACAATCATTAATATGCAACAAGCATTAAGAATTGTAGAAAAATGGTGTGTTGACAACCAACTGCCTATTAATCCCTCAAAAACAGCACTGGTTCTCTTCTCACATAAAAGAAAGTATAAACTTAGCAAATATCCAATACTTTTCAATGAAACACTAAAGCACATAGCTGAAGTGAAATATTCAGGAGTTATCCTGGACAGGAAACTTCTTTTCAATAAACATATTGAGACAAATACCAAAATATCCATTAAAGTGTTCTGGCAGTGTCGCAGAGCCCTTGGTAATACATGGGGTCAGAGGCCATGCGCACGCACCTACAGCTGCGCTAGACTTTTTTTAATCTTACGCCCCTTTCTTTGTTTATAAATTATAAAAATAATGAATGTATCAGTATTGGTACCATAACCGGTCATGCACTAATCCTTACAAAGTCGTCATTCATAGAAATAAATCTCTTTATGACAACTGACAAGGTTATCATACCCAAAAGAAAAGAATGGCAGAATGAGAGCCAGTTCATAGGAAGTGGACCTACTATCTTCACGGAGAGCTCCAGAATGGACGGCCATTCTGGCTTTTTGGGAAACGAAATAGCCGATGAACTGGCGGAAAGGGTCCGAAACTACTTTAATCGGACCGGTACCTGCATTGGGAGTACCCCGTTCTGACAGGAGAACCACCATACAGACAAAATTCATACACTGAACTGGGATTAACTAGATACGTGTATAGACAAGCTAAATCTATATGTTGTAAACCTAACAAATTAACACTGTCAAACGTAAGCTTAAAAATTTGGTAAATATACTAATAGGTTATTGTAGAAGAAAGAAACCACCTCCACAAAATTCGAGCTATAGATTCGCCATTATGCAGAGGTTGTAACATGGACAACGAAACACTGGAACACTTTCTCTGTCAGTGGCCAATGCTCTAGAGGAACAGAACTGTGCACCTAGGCACACCAGTGGCTACAATCGATATCATCAAGGAATCAAGCCTCAAGAGCATCACATCTTTCGTAGAGAGCACAAACTGGTACTCGGAAGAAGATCACGGACCATCACACGAGGATCAATAAAAAATGAAACTGCACAATGGGTCAACATTAGGGCCTGCGTTCTACGAAACATGTATTTTTTTCAATTTCAAAATAAAATCTTTCTAAATTCGGCTTAACATATACCGAATTATGAGTTTGTACTGCAGACGTAAACCAAAGCCATAGCCGAAAGGATTAACGCGTTGGCTGGTTAATGGATGGCCGGTTCGATCCCGGCCAGCAGATCGTACTGTTTATCGAATATAGCACTTTAAATCAGTAGGTTCCTCTTGCTATTAATAGCCTATTTCTAAAATAGGTTAATAATTTGGAATAACGGAACATTAATGCCATCAATTAACATATAAACACGCACCCTGTATAGAACATTATGTGTGTAATGGCGTTGATGATTTACGATTCCGAATATAAATAGCAAGATAGATCTCGGTGCAAAGAGATATCTCAAGTATATGCGCATTCGCCCTGTTAAGTTCGGACAAAGTAAGACTCCTAACCATCGGGTATGTGTTGTGAGTGTTAGAGCACAGTAGCACTCCAATAGGAGTAGCATAGCACAAAACAGTACATTAGCATGACATGACCGTGTGAACCCGTAATGGTCAATGAATCCGGTGTGCGGTATCGCACACTGGCCCTATGTCCCACAAGGGATAACATCATCCAATGCGACTGCGGTACCACCTATGGTTACTTTAGTTTGTAGGTTTTTATGTGTCAGTGAGGGTTAACATCTTGTTGTGATGGTTTAGTGATAAAAGGACATTTATCGCTAAACCATCAAAACAAAAACGTTCTTTACTTTTCTGTAATGTTCACTCGTTATCGCTCTATATACGTGAAAACTGTATATTCCTGCTGTTCCTATTTTGTGATAGGGATATATTAAATATCGAAATATGCAAAAAACAAGCATTGAAAGTACAGACTATAATAATTATTATAGAAATAAATAATATTAATAAAAAGTTTACCCTTCCAAAATATTAGCATCAAATTTAACTTACTTTTTTCTAAGAATTATTATACTTACACAAATATAAACAAATACGCATTAACATTCTTAAAAATATTATCTTATTGTATATTACAAAATATTATAGAAAAAACTATTTTTATCATTATGGCTTATGCATAACTATAAAGTCTACATAATATATGCAATAATAGCTGAACAGATAAGCATCAAAGTAGCAGACGTAAAGCGCATTGAGCCACTGGTGGTGTCGATGAAATTAATAATGACTGGTACATTTCGTTCGGCCCATTCCAAATTGAATCTGGCATCATTGATGGCATTCGGAATGGTCAATGATGTACCAAACAGAGCCCTGTTGGCTGCGTAGAAATTTTCGAGCTGTACAATCTGTGCTTCGCTCGTGAAACGGGCAGCAACATTTGACAGGATGGATGCAACGTTTGCTACGGATCCGAATCTGTATTTGGATATATTAAGTGTTAAAATAGTATATGTTTTTTAACAGTATATAACTTACGAATTGGCTATTTCGGTATGATTAGCAATAACGTATTCCAACACCACTTGGACATTCTGTTCTTTTCCACTGTAAGTTGCAGCAAAGGCTGTTGCCTTGTCTTGTAGTCGAACCGAATCACTTAGAATTCGAGTCATGTATGTCTAAATATTTAAATTTTAGTTAGTAAATTTGTTTTTATATTGTTTGTGAATATTTCGTATAATTACAATTAAAAGATCAGCATTCTTGGTGCAACCCAGAGCGGCCAGAATAAGTACTTCTTCAGCAGCTACGTTCTCTTCAAGGAATTTGTTCCACAAAAATTCGAATTCAGCATCACCACCCTCGGCAATAGCTGTGCAGTAAACAGCTGGTCGAACATTGACAGGAACTCTATTAAAGAAAATTCAGAAACTTTAACATTTACGGTCGTATAATAATATTTTACCTTGTGTTTGTTGTTTCGAGCCTTTCAAATGACTCCTTGGCCTGTCTAATGCAGTCTTCATGTCCATAACTGCAGGCATAGCTCAAAATGTTAGCACGATTGTAAATGTCCAGACGTGAATCGGATGAATTTTCGGTAAACGTGAGTTTATTGTAGATATTATCAAGTAGATACAGAATGTGGTTCTTGAATAATTCCAGGTTTCGGCCTTCCAAACGACGTGTCACATAGGCCAGGTTATTGAATGCTGCCAACCAAGGTAGATAGTTTTCTTCGGTTCTAAGGTAATCTAGAATTTCCATGGCAAGATTGTAATCAATCACACCTGCTCGGGCCAAGTTGAGAGAGTCATCGACGATCTGAATTTAAATATGTTTGTATTGCTATATTGTTTACTACTCCTATACAATGAATGATATTGCGATGTACCTGAGCACGATTAAGCACATGAATATTGGAGTGGCTTGCATTCTTCAAGGCGTAGTTGATGCTCAACCAGGTGGCTGTGTCATAGTTGACACGGTAGTATCCTGTACGAAAATAACTTTAATTAGATTACTAATTCTTGCTAGTACTGTCACAATTGTGAACTTCACGTATTATGGGTTTCACAATATATGTATTTTAAGGAAGCACCAATACGCACCGGTTTGCTGAACATTGAAAATAATCCAGTCGGTTTCGTTTAAAAGCTCAATCTTAAGTTCATCACGATTGCTCAGAATAAACTTTTGCTTGGTGTCCTCGAAGTTTGTGTTATCCACATTCGATGCGTATGTCAATGGGATCTGCCAGAATGTGTTGTCCGAGTGATTCATGTCCCTGAGCAAGAAACGCTTTTGGCTAACAATCAGATCTTTTTTGTTTTCATCGCGTACAACAGTCACAACTGGATAACCGGCTTGTGTGGTCCAGGTATTCAGAAGTGCGGCAATGTTTACATTATCTTCAGATTGATTCTGTAGTTCACGGGAGAGTTTGTCCGGTGTGGATGTACCGAATTCACTGTAAATGTATTTTTATTGTATAAATAAGAATGTGGAGTGTACATATAATTAGGAAACATACTTGTTTTTCAGATAACTTCGGAGAGCTGCTTTAAAGGCATCGGCGCCCACTATATGCTCAACCATGCGAATTATAGATGCACCCTTATTGTATGAGATATTGTCAAAGATTGAAGATATTTCTGCGGGACTGTTTACTTCGTAGGTCATTGGATGAGTGCTTGTCAATGAATCCACGGCGAACACAACATGCAATTGTTCGAGAACGAATTGCTCACCTAGATTCCAGGTGTCTTCAACCTAGTATTACAATAGAAATAAGCCAATGATTTGAAATAAATGTTTTTTGTCTACAATATCATACCAAAGCTGTGCCAAAGTACGTGAAATATCTTGCGAAACCCTCGTTCAACCAGGTATAACTCCACCATTCACAAGTTACCAAATCACCGAACCACATATGTGTCTGTTCGTGGGTGATCACAGTTGCTACTCGTTGCTGAGCAATAGCCGTCGACACTTCTGGATCGTACAGTAGGGCAGTTTCTCTGTATGTAATCAAACCCCAGTTTTCCATGGCACCAGCACTGAAGTCAGGCAAAGCAGCCATATGTAACTTGTCGATGCCTTCAACCGAATAGTATGGATAGTCAAAGAACTCGTCAAGCACATTGAGTAGCTTGGGTCCAACCTCCTGAGCATATTCGGTTTGTGAGTATGCTTCTGGACGAGCCAGAACACCGAAAGTTCTTGGTACATTTTCACGAATACGAAAATCGGACACAATGAAGGCCAGCAGATATGTTGACATCTTTGGGGTCCTGGCAAAAGTTTCGCTTACTATGTTGGGACTGAAATCAGGCAATTATATAATACTGATATGTGTCTAATATGGTTGTTTATCTTACACTTCTCCAGATCGTGTATTAATTATGCGAGTATTACTAAGTGTTGGATTGTACGATTCTGGTCGGTTGATGGTGACATCAAATGTTGCCTTAAAGCTAGGCTCATCGAAACACGGGAACACGCGTCGAGCGCTGGTCGGTTGCATCTGAGTAGTGCCGATCCATCTTTAAAAAAATCATTAAATTAGAATCTCAAATTCACTAGTATTGTTAACATATTGATTACCTCTGGGTACCATTGACGACATAAGAACTACGGTAAAAACCATTCATATCACTGCTCAATTGACCGACATAACGGAAGGTCAGATTATAAGAGATGTTCTGAGTAAGTGGTCTGGCAAGTGTTAGCTCCAACTTATGCGTGGTTGGGTTATAGTTGATATTTGTGACCGCAATACGAGTTACTTGGTTAACTGTTTCAATAAGGGTGATTTCAGATTCCCTTATGGTCAGCTGGTTAGCATGTAAAACAATAGTGTTAACATTTGCGCTGGTAGTGCTGAGAGTAATGATAGCCACTCCGTCAAATGTGAATTCGGTAACACCTGTACGATTTTCAAAATGTGGTGTGATGTCCAGTACGTAGTTTGAGGGCAGTACAGTCGTGGGCAAACGATAATTTTCTGCTGACTGTCTTGGCTCGATTTCATCATAGGGAGCTGTGTGGGTGAGTGCAACCAGTGCCATCACCAATAGTGTGACCTTCATGACGATCAGTCTCTGTTTCAAGTTAAGATTTATTATAATAGGTAGGTTAAGTAGTAAATGATAATATTTATAGGCTTATGGAATACTGTATTATTGTGTTGAAAAATTAATCAAATTATTTATTTTATGAGTGCCTAATAAAGATTAAGAAAACAATCGAATGTAAAGCACGCGCGTACGCTGTCTGTGGTCGTGCGCTAAGATTCTTTTGATTTCATTACTGTTCAAGTAAACTGTATAAATATATATATATATATATGTGTGTTATCAATGTGTGCACAGAATACAATAAGTGATTTCAGCAATCGATTTACACTAAATTTGGGTTGCCACGTATGTACGCAATGTACACCTAATTTTATCAGTAATTTCAAAAAATTTCAATAAGTATGACTGAAAAAATGTCTACGATCTAGTCGATAAGCCCACACCTAATATAAAATGCCGCAATGCTGCGTAGATTTTTATAATTGTAATTTGCTGGAAATAGAACCAATATGTGTTTTCTTTTAAAAAAATACCAACATTATAGATATTTAGAATAGGCTTTTCTAATTGGTACAATTATTTAGGGTATACAGGCTGAAGAGGAATATTGATGTGGAATTATTGGAGAATATCTTCATACAAGTAGGGCAAAAGTACTAATCCAGAGTTGCTCTGGCTTTGGTTTAAGCTCCTCCTTATTGAATAATTTAAAAAAATCAAGGAATGAATTGTTTTTTTTTTTTTTTTTTACATGTTACCTTTTTTTTTCTAAGTAAATTTTTTAGATATTTTGATAGCATAATATTTTGTAAACTTTATTATTTTATACTTTATGTTTTTGTTCAGATTGATCTAAGAATATTTGGAAAAACTACAAATCGACCAATTAAGTTTTTTTTCTTGAAAAATATAATTATATTTAAAAACTGGAAATTTGTAAAAACGAACAAAATTTTTTAATTAGTTTTGTTGTATGTTTTTTTTTGTTTCGAATCACTATGCCCTGATTTTAGTTTGCACATTATCCACCATATTAGAAACACTAGAAAATATGTGTGTCTGATAACGAATTTATAGAAACGTGGTATATATCCTTGTCAAATTATGGCCATAAAAAAACATCCCTAACATCAAAATGGATCAACTGCACACACTATATTCCTATTTAGCCAATTTAGACATATCACAATAAACAATTTCAGTCTAACACTTTCACCAATTTTCACTGTACCTTGTTTTTCTAGAACTTAATTTATAACATCAATTGAAACCGGACTCGATGCACAGTCACGGTAAATTTAAAATCGACTGTTTCGAATATTCGGGGCTCACCTGTATTTATGCAAGATAACCGAATCTCAACCTGGTATAATTCAATTAGAAGTACGGCTCACTGGAGCCTCTCTCTCTTATCTTTGCCTCGAATTCACAGCGCGTACAAAACAAAGGCTGATATCAGAGTTTTTTTTTTATTATTGCGTATGATGTGTGTGTGAGCTTTAGCTTTTATGAATATATACAATCAAACATCTATTAGCTATTTTGTGCGCGTGCTCTTTGCGATTACTTCAATTAGTAATATATAATAACCTAACTGTATTAATATATACCAATTTATAAAATATGTTTACGAAATATTTGATATATATATATATATATATATATTAATCTGTTGAAAACAATATAGATTAATAAACGATTTTGCGTACTAGAGATAATTTATGTTATTTATAAATTTGTATTGTGTGAGCTTATTGTGAGAATGTTATACGTTGTTTGATAAGGTTCAGATGGAATCGATTGTTTGTTTTCTGGCTTATGGAAGTATACGATGAAAGCATTGTCTTATACAAATATAAGGTTATTTGAAAACCAGTTCAATATACGGACTTGATTTTGAAGAAAGAAAAAAATCTTTATAACAGAAAACTTTTCGTATTCTATAGACATGAGCCAAGGTTTTTTTTCGAGATAATTGATTAAAGAGTAGTTTTTTTACATAGGTGAATTAAAATCTCAGTTTTTATAAGAGATTATTCAGTTAACTTTAATCCGACTGAGGTGTGCCACGCAGGCACATAAAAATCATATTGTGTAAAAATTTCAAGAAAATCGGAGCAAAACTAACGAAGATACAGTGTTTCAAGCTTTTTTGAATAGCAAAAAGCGGCACCTGCAAACACTCTGGATTTATTCAAATACAGCTACAATGCACGTCCTACAGGTGTTACAGTAGTCATAATGCCAATCTACGAAGATTTGGTCAAGAACGTACTTTTGCAGCCGAAAAGGTAGAAGCATGCACTTTTAATGGAGGATCTTTTGTTTTGTTGTCCTTGTTGTATGAAATGGGCATCTCTACAGGCCCAAGTGCTCACAAATTGGCGCGCGCAACTGACAAACAATTAAACAAAACTTTAAATCGATTTTCTCAAAAAGGTATTGACCGATCCTTTTGAAATTTTAAAGACCAATAATTTTTAAACCATAGCCATAGGCGAGTGGGCTAACGCGTTGGCCTGAGGACGCCGGTACAATCCCGGCCTGCAGACCGAAGTGTTTTTCGAATGTAGCACTTTAAATCAGTAGGTTCCTCTTGCTATTAATAGCCTATTTCTGAAAA
>JANSTU010023972.1:0-13044 GCA_027564075.1 Bolitophila hybrida
GTTGTCCTCCCTTACTACAGCCCGGCGCAATGCATACAGAAGAAACTTCTTTTGTATAGACTCTAAACTATTAGAATTCACTGAGTGACTTGGATTCCATACAACCGAACCGTTTTCCAAATGTGATCTTACAATACACGCTTTTAAGTGCTTTGGTGTCTACAAATTCAGCGCAGATTCTCTTCATGAAACCGAGCATTACATTACATTAATATTTTTACTGAACGATAACTTCTCATCAAAGAGAACACCTACTTAAGGAGATGTCATTCACTGCGTATTCAAATTTAATAGGCATTCTCTTACGATGAAAAGACATCGTTTTACATTTACCAATATTTAAAAAAAAGGCAATTCCTCTCGCACCATGAAGATAGGAAGTCCAAGTCTAGACGCACTACTAGCATTTTTTCTTCATAATGACGCGCTTCGCGGTGAAAATTAAAATATTGTTTGTTTTTTTTTTGGCCATTTTGACATTTTAATCTAATATTTATACTATATTATAATTCATAAATTTGACATAATATTATACTTTTCCTACCTGAGTCAATGTAGCCAGGTTTTAAAGGAGCTATAACGTCGTTATATTGTATAACTTAACTTTCTGACTTCATTTTACGACTTTTTAGATGTAACATCTTCAGATCTGAAGTTATAGGGACAACCAAATTAGTTATAATAACTTTGGTACAGCTTGGGTATAATTTCGTCATAAGTAGCACTATGGTCGAGTACAATGTCCTCTATAATAGAGACTTCGTTAATGGATGGCGGCTTATATACTACTCCAAAAATTATGGTAGAATGAGGAAATATAATTTCAAGAAATAAATAGTTAGATTATAAGTGCGCAGTGGTAGAGGAGCTAGTAACCAGCTTCTTACTATTAAGTTTATTACTAATATAGATGCAAACTTCTCCACCACTACTTCGAAAAAGATTATCACGAAACAATTTGAAATTTCAACACGTTTGGAAGTTATATGCGATTTTAATCAAGACTCAATAACCGCTATTATGTGCAAATCTTTTAAAGATGTTTATGTGGCAGATACTAATATTGTGATGACTAGCTTTAGAAAATATGATTTTAAGCAGAATATTATTAGAAACTGGATGACATTTTTGAATATGAGAGGTTGCAAATGTTTTCAATAATAATTTAAGTTTAATTAATTTAATTAATTTAGCAATGAAAAATGTCTCAATTAAAATTAAAAAAAGAAAGAAAAGAAAAGAAAATATGGAATAAAATAAATTGCACCAGGTTGCTAAAAAGCGCAGTAGACGATGATCCACTTCTTGTACGTCGTGATAGCTCAGTCTGTGGTTCCAAGGGAAAGCGTATAGGATCTCTAATCTTCGGCGTTTTTTGCACTTGTCCGTCGGACAAATTCTGTCCAGTATCTCCATAATAAATAAATTATTCTTATTAAAAAAACACTTTAATTAACTAAATACATATTTAATGCCAATTTTCTTTTACATTGATATAGTACATATAGCGTTTTGTTTTTATTGGATTTCACCCAAATTTGGTTGGAGATTTGCACTGGTTGTTGAGATGTTGCTGGATACGTTTAAAGAGATATATATAGTTGCGTTTGTGTGTACAACATTCAGGTGATGCGTTAAAAATTAATTAAATTATATTATTGATAATTATAAACAAGTTTATACATCGACGTTTGGATAAACAATTTAAATGATTATTTATGACAAAATCAAGGAATGTGGATGCGTGTAATCGATAAAATGTTGAAAATGTTGAAAATGTTCAATTGACAGCAGCACTGCTACCAAAAAAAACAAAAATAACATGAAAATATATTTATATTATATCTGTGAATATTATATATATTATTCATACGATAAACACAACATTTACTCTTAAAATGTAATACTTATTTATTTGTGCTTGTTTTTCATTTTTGTAACATCTCACATTTATCACAAGCTCTTAAAATTCAGTAATTCGGAAGTTATAGCTTTGGTTTGTTTAAGAAACTTAAATGTTTAAATTAAAACTACAAACTTAATAACAGTGTAAAGTATTTTGGTGTTAATCTGTCAACTTGACAGGCACAAATATAAGGAAGTAAAAGTCTTGCTCTTAATCAGATTTTAAAGTAAAATCAGGAGAATTATATATATATTAATCCAGACTTTTGAAATCATTATAAGACACAGATATTTAAATTGTAGAACACTGACATTGACATGTATATATATAGTTGCCGCACTTGTAAAGGTAAATATTTCTAAGGAATCTGTCAAAATGCAGTTCCGCAACATTTATAAAATCTAAATATATATATTTATATATATATATATATATAATACAGTTTCTTTGTTGTTGTTTTATCCTCTGTTGTTGTTTGTTTTTTTAGGTAATTACAATTAATTTTGTTGTTGTATAAAATCATTTGCGTCCATCTTTAATAACTCCTTAAGTACACAGTTATACATATACATTTATACACATATTTATATAATATTTATCATAAATATTTATGATATTTAATGGTTAATTTTTATGCACACATAAATTTGATTGATTTTGTATTTCTATGTCTTTATGTATGTTTCTTTTACAACATCAATTTTTTATGTAATTTGGATTGTATTTTAAAATATGTTTTCAAAAGCATTTTGTTTGTTATTCTCCATTATATATTAATACTATATTATTTATAAACATTTATTTATTATAAATATAGTTTTATATTAGTTTATAATTGGTGGTTGTGTGTGTGTATGTCACAACAACAAGCCTTGCGAGACTATAGTGCGCCTTCCAATTTGTAGGCCATTGTTGTTGTAAATTTGAGTTTGTTGTTGGTTTAACAGCCATCTTGAAGAGTTCTGAAAAATATTATCAGTACATTTATATAGAGATTTTTAGTTTATATTAAATCTGTTTTTTTTAAAGTATAATGAAACACTTTTTTCTGCTGATACTCAGCGCTATTTATTTGCCTGTGATACGTTTATCTTAGGGCTACATAACCTTCAAAAGTGAACACAAAATGTCACATCGATCGTATACATGCTCGTTTTGTATTTTACATGTTTGTTATGAAAATATATACTCAAACAAACTTACTCCTAAAATGCTAATGTTTAAACATAACTTCAAACCACATCTTTTTAAATTTAATGAGCAAACTGCGTTAAGCGCGCATGTTTCTGCTGTAACTGTCTTGATTAAATATGTTGGCTGCGAACTGCTTTTTTGTGCGTAATTATGCATATGTATATACAATAAGGAAGTAGTTTAATATATACGGTCCTTACAGATCATAGTCGAAGCTCTCCCAACATTCGCTCGCTCGTGAGTCCTGTTGCTCTAGTCTCACCGTCACCGTTTGCAGCAAGTCGTCCTGTACACGAAAGATACCACTGTTTGCCTGATACATAAGCGTCTCTAGGATGCGTTCGTTCTTGATTGCCTTGGATGGCAGCACGACTTTAATTAGCTCATGGGGCGAGATTCGATGTAGTTTCAGGTCACGTGTCAAACGGTCCATAATGCTAAGGAACTCTAAGCGGGCATCAACTTTCAACGATAGCTTCTGTCTGACCTTATATCTAGCCCATGCCAGCATTGCGTCGAACTTACGGACCTCAGGTATCTCGAGGTTTCGACACATGATCATCTGAACCATACTCTCGCTGATGCGTAGGAAGTCCTGTAGCTGAAACAGTTTCTGTGCCCGAGATTCGGTAAAGGCGAGTATCATGTTGACCAGTTCGGAAGCGGATGTGTAGCGCCAGTAGTAGTTCTCTAAGGAAATTAGCATCGAGCAGACCACCTCAATGCGCAGGAACTGTTTAGCATGATGAAAGCATGCCTGCAGCAACTCGGGCAGGTCGTAATGCTCAGCAGCACAAATAAGACCTTTAAAAGTAGACAGTTATTAAAATAGACTACAAAAAATAACTAAAACTAGAAATACCAGGAATTGAAACACAGGTCAACGGACAGCTGCCCGAATGGAGATAGTCCAGCAGCACCCGAAAAGTATCCGGATCAAATTCGATAATATTAAATTCAGTCTGTGCCAGTTTAGCTCGATCAACCTTCTGGGCATCAGCACACACTGACAAACGTGGAACGGCCAGCTGACCGGCAGCATGCTTATCCTTGTCCTTGTCCTTGCCGTCCTTATCTGAAATATTGCATCGAACGTTAATAAAAGATACTGTACAACAACCAGACTCCTACTCGAGCAGTCCTGCGATGAAGCCCATTTCTTTTTGTCGTCTGTGTTGAGTGTTGAATTCTGACGACTTCGGATCGACCGACCCCAACCGGCGGTTATTGTTCCAAGTCGTGAGAATGCCCGTTTCACCATCGGTGAGGATGGTACACTTTTCGGTCGCGGTGTCTCAATGTCTGGTACCTGCAGGAAATTTGAGCTTTTCAGTCGCTGATAGCCACCACTCTGCGGTGACATTAGTGTGGGAGCAGGCCGAGCCAAAAGTTCGGCCACGGGTACTTGGGGTGAGCCAAAACCGGTCTGTATGCCGTACAGCATTTCCTACAAATGAGTGGTAACATACATTAGGCGCGAGAATAAATAATTAGATAAAACGTGGTATTATGATAGAAATAGATTAATGGATTTAAAAAAAATGGGTTATTATTAATTCCACTACCTTTTACCCAAATACTAATTAGAAATGATCTTTGTTGTATGGGATAAGTTTATTTCGATTCATTTAATATTACGACATCACCAAAACTGTATTTTCCCCAGCAAATTGACATAACTAATTTCTTTTTTCAAAGAGAGTGCGGTAAAATGTTATTTAAAACATAATATATTCGACTAAAGGGCATATTCGGTAAATATCGGCCAAAATGAATATTCAACCATACAAAACATTTTCCGTTAATTTCTGTGTTTTAAATAAGTTTGTTCAATTGTAAAACTACTTTTTTTGAACTGGCAGGACGTATATTACTCGTTGGATGGATCGATTTGAATTGTTTATAGTAATGACATTCCGTACCAAAGTATTTAACTGTTTTAATTTAATGATTTTTATTATAAAAAAATATACTGAATAAGTATATTTATGGCATTTGTAGTCAATCGTATATAAATATTTATTTTGATTTTTGTCCAGGTCTTATGATTTACGAAAAAACCGGCCTGTTGTGAAGATGTTTTAAAAAATACTATTTTTAAAATAGCTTCTTTCGCCACCATTTTGTATTAAAAATACTTAAATATTTTGTAATAAATCGACAGCGCTTAATTCTTCACACTGTGCGCAGTGACGCCAAAAAGCCCGATTGTTCGACATTTTTTTTGCAGATACCAGTTATACGAATTATATAAAATTTAACATAAATGCATAAATGTCGAAGTGAATTTATGTGATAAGCTCTACAATAAAGCTACAATCTAGGTCAACGTGTCGAAATAGTTTTTTCTCTGTAAATATACAGATAATTGGCTTTTTAAATCGGAATCACACACACTAAAAATAAAAAAATCCAATTCATTGGCAATAATTCAGAATAAAATTACCTGAGCACCGCAAATCTGTGCGCCCAACCCGCACTCTTCCGCAACTCATATCCGTTTTTACCGACAAAACTTTTCCCGCTCCGCAAACTTTGTGTACGCTCATAACGCTCACAAACACCGAATAGGCCATATATATAGGTCAATTATCCCCAATACTCTGGCGCTTATACACGCAGAGCAATTGCATCATCATAGACCGCTTTTTCCATCCAACAAAACTCATTTCGGGCTTCGCCAAAGGAATGGAAAAACAACTTTCTTTGTCTCGCGATAATATTTATTTCAAGTTTAATTTGGTGCACTGTGCTTTTAAGACATCTTCTAGTGAAGAGTGATGCTCGAACTGCCGCGATTTTTACAAAGAATGTCCTATTTTTTTGTTCTGTTGTGCGTTTTCAACTGAATTGTCTGTGTGCGTCTCTCGCCTTGTATTCATCAGTTCCTTTTGCTCGCAAGCTTTAATAAAAAGTTTTTCTTTGAACGATTGTTATATGAAATGTCTATCTGCAATTCGCATATAGTGTGTCGTAAAACATTAACGCTAATTCAGGATTACGAGCACCCTGTTTAGCATTTCTTCTTTTTTCCTCTAAAAACATCCGTTTTTCTTACTATACAACATATTTTATTTATTCCTATTTTAAGTATACACACCGAATGAAACAGTTATAGACAGTTAGATAAAGACAGAGAGTGTGCTTTTGTTTGTATCCTGTGTATTGAAATATCAGTGTACGTATGATGGTATACAAAAATATATGTATATATGTTATAGATAAATTTTAAATGAAAAAAAAAAATATATTTAACAAATAAAATAAAATAAATTAAATACAAATTATGTTATGAATGTAGGTTATACTTATTATTCGTTTGTTCGTTCAACAATGTAAATAAATAATAATATATATTTTTTAATTGAATAATGCGAATTCGGTGTTTTTATTGTTTGGTTTGGGTTTTATTTTGTTGGCTCCTCAAATATTTGTGGAAAATCAGTACGAGGAAAAACCGGGAGCAAAAAAACAAACTTTCATCTGCGGACCGAATTAGTGGCGCGCTCTTGATTTGACGTAGGTTTATATATACATTATCTGTGTATATGTGTGTAAGTGTGTATGATTGTACAAAAGTCCGTTTGCAATTTTAAGGATTTTGTATCGTATATAAGTAGAAAATGATACGATGCGCTGGCAACACACACACACACACAAAACCAAAGAAAAACTTTCGGAAAAGTATGCGAGCGACGTGCTTAAAGTTTTAAAAAGTTATGCTCAGATAAAATAAAATTATCCGCACACACTCACTTTAAAGCTCGCCGCTTTGTTTAATGGGAGATATTTTCGTTTCAATTGTGTGTGTGTGTGTGTGTGTGTGTTGTGCGACGATGCCGCTGGACGGGCGTTATATATGCAGCAACGCCGCGCCGCCGTGTAGAGTCGAAAGGCGACGGTGCTGTGTCTGGTGGCACGCGTTTGGCCGTACGCCATGCGATTAACGTCTATTTCCTTGCATCCGACAAGGACATCGTGGACGTCGGTGGCGGTGGCAGTGGTGGCTGAGCCGCAGCCGTTGGCAATGTCGTTTCGACGGCTGCATCGTCGTTGTTTCCCTTTACCGTAAATGTTACGTAATAGCGCTTATTACTATCTAGTTTCTCGGATGGCAGTGATATCAGTTGCTTGTTGTTTCCGTGTGACAGCTCGAGTGACACCTTGTTGTTGGAATTCTTGGTGAGTATTTTGGGCAAGTAGAAACTGCCCAGTCCGGTTGATTTGTTCGAGCCGAAGCCGTACTTTGGCATTGTATGGTGATTCATCATTGGAACTGTGGGCAAAAGATTAGAAATGAGTTAATATGTCGTTGAATATATAAGATTATTTATAACCCCAAAAATATAGTTAAACCTTCGTTTTATAGAATTACAAGACCATATCATAATATATATCTTAAAAATCAGTTTTATAGCAGAAGTATTATATATTCTAAATAAAGGGTTTTCCTATAGGGACGCTCGAACTTTGACAGCTCATTGCGGCCATGTTGTTTGAGTGACAGATGTCAAATGCAGTGTGTTATATTCATTCCGTCCTCCCAAACCACCATGGCAGGTTATAGTGTCGAGCAGCACGTGCAAATCATTAAACGACAATATGAATTGAAATTGGTCGTGGTCGAAGGCCGGTGAATCGTACCAAACAGTGGCCAAGCCGGGATTGACGGACAGGAAGGTTTTGCTGTGTGTTTGGTGGGATTTGAAGGGAATCATCCACTCTGAGCTGCCCCCATATGGCCGGACGCTTAATTCTACCATCTACTGCGAACAACTGGACCGCTTGAAGCAGGCGATCGACCAGAACGTTCCAGAATTATGCAATAGGTGTAGTGTTCCACCAGGAAAACGCCAGGCCACACACATTTTTGGTGACTCGTTAGAAGCTACGGGAGCTCAGATGGGAGGTTTTCCATCCACCATATAGCCCGTACATAGCGCCAAGTGATTACCACCTGTTCCTGTCCATGACGAACGCCCTTGGTGGTGTAAAGTAAGGTGTAAGTAAAGTTGTGTAAAGTAATTGTGTAAAGTAAGACAACCTTATATATCTAAAGATTCATGCAGTTCCACCTCAACATATTTCAGGTATATTCGTAGTAATTGAATTCTGTAAATATTTTAGGTTATAAACTCATATCATAAAGTTTATTATTAACAAAATAACAGATGTCAGATATTATTTTAAAAACAGATTCTGCATGTATTATATAATAAAAATAAACAACTTAAATCCTAAAATAATGTTATAATTACAATTTTGGAAATGGGCTTAAAACAAATACGGTTATTATGTTAGTAAACCGTTTGGATCGTCACCTGTTTACGATCGCAGCGCTACGGTGCGACATGCAAAACCGCAAATAATAAATATAACCTTAAAAAATATGACTTATGCATATTATTTGTTTACCCATTGACATTATAACCGATCAAGTAACAACTTAACCAAATGCATAACTTTCGATCCGCTTAAGATAACTTTTGGAATTCAGGAGGATACTTACCAGTAATCGAGACAGTGGTTGCAAGTTTCAGCAGTGCAATATCGTTAAGTATCAGATTAGCCACGTATTCCTCATGAATAATTTTCAGATCGATAATCACATCAATAGGATTAGCACCATCATTTGTTGAGGATAGATCGTACTCACCCAGTCGAACGAGGTATCTAAATATATACTTTGTTTATCAATAAGTCAATAAACATTGTCTAGAATATCCTTACATCGTATTGGTGACACAATGTGCCGTTGTTATAACGTGATTTTGGGTTATCAATGAGCCACCACAGTAGAACTGGATAGCATTGTTGACTAGATAGCCAATCGCTGCTATCCATGGATATTGACCTGTGTAGTAAATATAAATGTTATTAAGATTTTATTATTTAAAAGATTCTTACCTAGTTGTGCTGGACTTCCTCCAACAACTCTTGTTTGCGTGAAATTGGATATACCACAAACACTGCTCATCGGCAACATGGTAGCAGGTGGTGGCAATGTCACAGCAACTGTAGCGGATGGTACATTGGGTATGGTAACCTGTAGTGGTGGCAATGTATTGAATGAGAATTGTGGCTGAATTGGAGTTGTCGGGCCGATTGTTGACGTTGGTGGACAACAGATCTAATAGGAGTTATTGGACATTAGTGTGTTATTAACAATAAATATTAAGGCTACCACAACCAGAAAGTCACGTCCGTCATAACCACACATAGCCATTGAGATGTAAGAGCTAACGTTCGGATCGCCGCACGTTTCCAAGGTAATGCAATAGCCAGGAAGATTGTCGCGTGTGTAGCAGTTTTGAGCTGATTTTAGTGAATTTAAGAGAAAATGATAAATGCAAATTTTGAACGTTTTAAAAAACCTTGTTCAATATAGTATCTAAACATGCCTAAAATTTGGACAATCATATAAATTACCTATTATTTGTTTTACAGAAATTTATGTCCAATTCATTTAGTTTTTAAATTCCTACGAGCTAAATGCACTTAAATCACCTAGTTGCAGTGAACTTAGTAGCAGACCTAAAGCACTATTACGTGGATCAATGCAGGGACAGCCGTTCGATAGCTGTCGCACCAATGGCAGTCGGTTGGCAGGTCTGGGATCAATACCACCGCTAGGAAATGGTGCCGGTGTACCACCGATGGGTGATGGACAAAGTGTGTAACCAGGTGGACAAAGAGTTGTTTGAAAGGTCGGAAATGTTGGGATTGTTGGAAATAATGATGGCAATGTCGGAAAAGACGGAAGTGTGGGAAAGGTTGGTAATGGAGAAAATGTGGCAGTTGTGGAAGAAATAGTCTGGACAGTAGGTGTTGGTGGTAGCGTTGGAAATGAAGTCAATGTAGAAAAAATAGTCGGAAATGTTGGCTGACTGTTTGTACTGAATACGAATGGTGTTGTAACTGTAGTTCTCCTTGTCGGAAATGTGGCACCCACTGGCAAGGTAATATACGGAAATGGCGTTGAGGAATAATAATTAATATTTTGACAGATGCCTTTTAGATATGCTAGATTCGCTAGCAACGGCCAAAGGTACAGTTTTAAGCACACCTCTTCCAGCAACATTATCCGCGATCACAACACTTAACACGTCTACAGCAAACAATACTATTAATACGATCTTCTATCTATAAACTATATATTTCACACCGAAAAACCTAATAATTCAACTGATATCCATGCAGATCAACGCACGCAATCTAACTGGCCATTTGAAGATGGACAAAACGTTCGATCGTGTTCTATTTACATCCGTCAAACAAAAACAGTACTTTATACAAACATCATTATTTACACGCTGATAAGCGATATGTCCTCAGTAACTTTTTTTTTGCTTCATATTATTTTATTAATGGATGAGAAATTTTACAATTACATTGTATGCGTAGTTACATTTTAATAAACATGTAAATTGTTTGCGAGCGCACTGAACCGATTTATTGTCTAGCGCACGAGTAATTCGTCCAATTCATATAGGCTGATAGGTTTTTGTTTGTAAGTCACAATAATTGTCATTTATTATTTATTTTATTTTAGGTACATATGAAAGTGAAAAATAATGATTGTAATTACATTATTAGATGAAAAACGGGTTTTTTGGGTGAAAATGGACAGTTTAAAAACTGTTTGAATGATGAATTATTCCAATATTTCGAAAAAAAAATTTTTTAAATGATTCTTAACTTGTTTAATATAAAAAATATACAACAAAATGGTTAAATGGATGAACTCCTTCAAAATATATTTAATCATTTTAAAAACAGTTCCTCAATTCCGAATAAATCGATAAACAGTAATTGCTAATAAACCCTATTTCGGTTGATATGTGGTGGTTTGTGGTTTAGAGTTTACGACACAAATAAAAACTATTTTACCCTTTCTTATCACCCTTTAAAAGCTCCCCAAAAATGGATGGAGGGTGGTCAAATTTCGACCATTTCTAACTCGTTTTTGGGAAGATGCAGTTTTTTTGCATATACGAGTATGTTAGATCAATCCATTAGATAGAAATGAGGCAAAACCTAAAATCATGAAAATCTTGAGCACAGTCAAAAAAAAATCTATAATTTTACTTCGTATAATCTAAAACCGCCAATTTGTGCTAAAACTGATAAGTTTTTCGATAGATTTTTTTTATGGGACCGGCGTAAAATATAAATGGTAAATTTAGCTGTGTATTTAAAAAGGGACTGCGACTTTTACCCGCGGTTGCTACAACCACTCTTCGTTAACTTAACTAAATTGTATGTGAAGCAGTGTTTTATTGCGCCAGTCTGATTTATTGTTATAATGTCCGATGTTGGATAATTCATGCCGCCTTTAAAAAGCCAATCAGATTATAATTTATTACGCCAGTATTAGCTTATAATGTTTGCTCAATTCAACGTTTGAGCATATGAGCCGGACCCAAATTTAAAACCTTTTGCTTTAGGTTAAACTTAAAAACCGTGATTTGTAAGGTAAAAGTCGGAAAGCGTTAATTTTTCCAAAACAAATTTTTTTACCATAAAGATTGAAAACTATTTGTTTGATAAAAAAGGAAATCTTTTATTTTGCGAAAGTATTTGAAAACCGTAAAGTTATAGGTTATAACAGCAGTCTAGGAGATCTACAATGCGAGCAGCAGTGATTGTAGCATTTTTTGAATAAAAAAGATAGTTTTCATTTTAAAGGGAAAACAGGATTAAATTGTGGATTAATCCTCAAAATCCTTATCCTTAATCCTTTGAAGTAATTTTAATAAGTTACTTTGCCAACAACTTTGAAAACCGTAAGCCCTGCAAAATAAAATTCACGTTTCCTGCTCCTGCGCCACCACCTGACCCATCTCGAGAAACATCCACCATCAAATTACCGCTTATTGAAATACCGAAGTATAGTTGTGAATGGTGATGTGCCTTGCTGGCAATGGTCACCTAGAAGGCCTCGTGAGAAAATTCTGGGAGCTCGAGAACGTGGCAAGCACTACAGAAGAGAAACTTTTTGAATCCCTCACTTTACTCAAACGCATAGACGAAATAAGAATGGTCCATACATTGTCGAGCTGCCATTCAACTATCAAATCGCCCCGCTTGGTCACTCCAGATTGAATGCTATTAAGTCTTTCTTGCAATTAGATAAATCTCAAAAATAATTACACCTACTTCCTTGCAGAGTATATTCGCCTGAACGACATGACACCCGCACTATGCTGTCTTCAAGGGTGACAAAATCCGTGTAGTATTTTACGCTTCTTCGGGAATATCGTTAAACGAACGCTTGCTGCCTGACCCCAGACTCCACGACGATCTCACAGTAATAGTCCTGCGACTTCGGAGTTACCACATGTGACATCCTTGAATTGTACCGCCAATTCCTCGTAGCTGACAAACAACGTGAATACCAGAGAATTATCTGGCCCTTTAGTCCCGAAGAACCGCTTACAGATTACTATCTGAACACCATGATTTATGGAACTGCCTCAGCATAATTTCTTGCCGTTCGTTGCCTGCAGCAATTAGCGCACGATGAAGGTAAAACTTTTCCAAACACACTAAATAGCTTTTATGTCGATGACTTAATGACCGGTTGTGTTGACTTCGAAAAAGCCAT
Source organism: Bolitophila hybrida (assembly GCA_027564075.1). Taxonomy (NCBI): domain Eukaryota; kingdom Metazoa; phylum Arthropoda; class Insecta; order Diptera; family Mycetophilidae; genus Bolitophila; species Bolitophila hybrida. The sequence continues at coordinate 12,708 of JANSTU010023972.1, forward strand.
ATAGCTGCAGAGCGAATTCATTCAACTTTTGGAGAGCGGTGATCTGGAACTGAGAGGTTGCGTGAACCTGATCAGCCATTGGAAATTGACCTGTCAGAATCTATATAAGCACCACACACAAACCGTTCAGTTATGACTGAGGGTAGAGTATCTACCAGGCGCGTCCCAGGTGATGGATAGGGGGACTGTCGGCTGTGGCGATGCATACACAACAAAACTTGTGGACGGAGGAGGGCACACATTCGAGAGATAATTGCTTTATTTCACGATCCTTGTGTAGGTGCCCTCTGCTGTCAAAGACAGGTCTGTTGTGTGGAAGTATCGGTTTACCGACAGA
>JANSTU010023983.1:0-13042 GCA_027564075.1 Bolitophila hybrida
TGAATAGTGGAGTGCGACAGGGATGTCTTCTCTCGCCACTGCTATTTATCGCAGTATTAGATGACGTCCTTGTAGAGTCAACGCCTAGTGGTCACGGCATTCAATGGGGCCTGTACGACCACCTTCCGGACCTTGAATACGAAGACGATGCTTGCTTTTTAGCACATTAAAGAGTTTGGTGACGTTTTTTTAGGTCGGTTTAGTAGCTTTCCAGGGCCCTCATTTTGATGGGATCATCGAGAGATATAATTAGAATTTTTTGTTTGTTATCTGAGCGATTTCATTTGGAAGTTTTATGTTGTTGGAAGTCTTCAGCGGTGAGTAGGAACAACCTATTATAGGTCGATATGGTTGGGGTGACATGACAAATTCTAATGAATTAATAAAACCTAATTTTTGCTTGCAGATTATCGAAATAAAATAAGTTTTATATATTGAACAAACGTAGTAAAAATCAGAAGAAAAAAATAAAATAAACAAACATACCATCGTTAGTATCCATATCTTCCGGTGTATTGTTCAGTTCGAAATCAATTTCCAAATCAACTTCATCCTTAGACATTCTACAATTTTATTTGTTTTAATAAAATACCATTACTAACAACTTGAAGACTTTTATCTTACCGTGTCCCGTATAACTCTTTCTGTTCTTTCCATTTTCGTTTTTGTTTCGTTAATGTAGGTCTTACAATTTGAATAAAGTCTCCATCTTCTTTGATTTGAGATCGATTCAGAATTTCTTTATCGGTAGTCTTAATTTGTGTCTTTTCTTTCTTTACATCTTCGAAGCCCTTTCGTTTGAGTTTAGCTCGTTTGAGTCCGATATCTGTATCACTGCATGAATCCGATGAATCATCATCATCACATTCATCACCATCAGGCTCAGCTTCATCAACAACAGCATCCGCCGACGAAGCATTGGGAATTTTAAAATTATTGCGTATTTTTTCTAAGCCAGCAATAATGTCCGTCATTATTGTCGTCTGTGGCAAAAGTGAGCATTTCTTAGACGTACCAGCGTCCAAATGCTCCTTCATTTCATTGTAGCCCACTTGAAGCATATTCAATGCAGGAACTAGACCTTTCTGTTCATTCATAATCTTATCCACATCTGAATCTAAGTTCATCTTACGAAAATTCGTTTGTGACACCGAAGTCTTTGTATTATCACGATACATGAAATGCTCGAATCCATACTCACGTTCGGACTCAACAAAACGCACTGCATCATTCTGTAGCAACGTCCAGAATATCATACGTGCTTGATTGTAGGCCAGACCAAGAGTATCGTAGAATCCGTTCATTACTATCCATTCCTCGAGGGTAAAACGAAATTTAACATACTGACGAGTAGGCTGCTTAAAGTAGATAGCATACATCAGATAAAGGCAGCCAATGCGCTCGAGCAATACATGACTGTCCACAAAAATGTGTTTTACAATCAGGAAGGCTTCATCTAGAAAACTAATCAATTGATGATCCGATGAATAGCCACTGCAATTAATTTGGAATATTAATACGTTATTCATATAATATAATATTTACATAAATATATAATGGAAATTAGCCCTTTTCCATTCCTGGCAAAAGTAGTCAAACAATTCCGAGTTATGACTGACGAATGCATTCAAAAGATCCTGGCAATCCTCCCGGAAACCCTCGAGTTGTTTTGTTCGATCCATGTTAATGGTGTGTGGTATGAATTAATTAATTTATACACAATGTATTTAGTCGAACCGGCAAGCTATTAAATATGGTAAACAATAACAAAAACAAAACCTTTGTTGACAGATATGTATCGATAAACTTATCGTTTTTCGTATTTGCGCCAATTATATTTATTCTTATTTGAAGTTATAGGAAAACTATAAATAATTAATTCACATAACTAAATTTAAGCCACATGTTAAATTCAATTTAAGATAACTATTACAAATATTTTATAATTTTTTATAAGACATATATTACCAAACTATGTTATTGTGAATTATACGATGTCGGTAATACAGTCTTACATCTGGCAACTTATCGTTTGATTGACATTTCAATAAGCGCTTGTCCGCCTTGTTGATTTTACAATTACAAGTCAATTCGCTATTCGAGTAATTGTCTTATAAATATTTGCTGTGACTACTTTTCTGTGTACATTCCTCCTGTGCCTGAATAAAAATACATCCAAAATGCCGTACGCCAACACACCGTCGGTGCAAATTACCGAGCTTACCGACGAGAACGTAAAATTCGTTGTAGAGGACACCGATTTAAGGTAAAAACACCAAATTTTTGAGGTTATGTTTAACTAAATTGTTTATTGTTATTGTGTTTATAGTATTGCAAATAGCTTGCGACGTGTATTCATTGCGGAAACACCAACACTGGCGATCGATTGGGTCCAGTTCGAGGCCAATTCAACGGTATTAGCCGATGAGTTTCTGGCACATCGTATCGGTTTAATCCCGTTAATTTCCGACGAGGTCGTCGATCGTATTCAGAATACGCGTGAATGTACCTGTCTGGATTTTTGTACAGAGTGCAGTGTTGAGTTTACGCTCGACGTAAAATGCAGTGATGAGCATACACGACACGTTACCACGGCTGATCTTAAGTCGAGCGATCCCAGAGTGCTGCCCGTAACGTCTAGACATCGTGACGAAGAAGACAATGAGTACGGTGAAAGCAACGATGAGATTTTGATTATTAAGCTTCGCAAAGGACAAGAACTTAAATTGCGAGCCTACGCAAAGAAAGGATTTGGTAAAGAGCATGCTAAATGGAATCCGACAGCCGGTGTATGCTTTGAGTATGATCCGGACAACTCTATGCGTCACACATTGTTCCCTAAGCCTGACGAATGGCCAAAGAGTGAACACACCGAACTGGAGGATGATCAATGTAAATATATTATGTCAATCGCAGAATCAAATTTAATATTATTATTGTTTCTTTAGACGAAGCCGAGTACAATTGGGAGGCCAAACCAAATAAGTTTTTCTTCAATGTCGAGTCCAGTGGATCACTTAAACCCGAGAACATTGTAATGATGGGTGTCAAAGTGCTCAAGCACAAATTGTCCAATTTGCAGACACAGCTAAGTCATGAGCCCTCAAATGATGCCCTGGCTATTTAAATATATTTCATTTACACCAACACAAATTATTGTCAATTTTGGTTTATATCATAAAAAAGCTTTTAACAATTATTTTTTAAATATTAAACGAAAACCATTGTAAAAAAAAACTCCTAAAACTATTATAATAAGTAACATGGAGGTTCAGTACTCCTCATCATCGCTATCTTCATGTTGCATCTGTTTCTGCATTGCAACGGCACTTTGTTGAATAGCGGCAGCCTGTAAACTGATCCATTGTGCCTGATCGGCTGCTGCCTGCTCCTCGCGTGCTTTTGCAAATAATTCTTGTTGCTGGCGTAGCAACTCTTCTTCGGGTATTCCAAGATTTTCTAGACGTGTACTCTGGCGGCGTCGTTTTGCTGCCACCGCTTTGCAGTCAATAAGTACGGCCTCTGCGTCTTGTTTATAGTCTTTAAAGCCTAGGAGTGCAACAGATTATTATGCTGTTTTTGTTTTTTAATATATTTAAGGTTATTCTTACCTAATCTATCGAGTGCCTCTAGAACATGTTCTGCATTAATTGTTTTTTTATTACGTTGATTGCAAACCTCGTTTGCCTCGGAGCTTATTAAATGTATGAATTCGGTGCAACAATTCAAAATAAGCTCACGACTTTCATTGGCCACCCTAATCGATGGGACCTAAAGAACAGTTTTAAAGAATTTGAAATGAACACACAACAACATTGGTTTCCTCCCGAAATCACAACAAAAAAACGCTCACCAATTCTTTTATTATTTTATTAATGCTAGCTCGAGGCAGTGTTAAATCTTCATCATCGCTGGGCGGAGGACAGAGTTCATCTTCTGGATTAGACATTTTATTCTACTATATTTATTGGACTATTTCTAGTATAGAAAAAAAATAAATATATAATTGTTATTCTTGTGAAATTTTGTATGTGAAAGTTTTGACATTTGTACTGTCACATTTGAATTTTAGGGTAGAGCAAAAACTTATCGATATTTCGATGGTTCACAATGTATAAGGAAAAAAAAGAAATGAAAATGATTAAGTTTCACATGACTTTATAATTTATCTGTTTTTTTTTTTATAGATTGACTGATCGATTGCAATTTGCATAACAAACCGAAGCAGAGCGTTTGCGTTTGCTCAATTTTGGCAGTTTTGTGTCTGTATTTAGACTTGCACGTTCCGTTTTGACATATCATACGTTCAATTCCTCCTCAAATTCCTTACATGACAGTGGTTTCGTATTCACACTTATACGTTCGGAAAGTGTTTTACTCAATTTTGACAGTTGAACGTTTTCGAACATTGCTTGAAAGACTATGCGTATTTACACTAACACTTAATAAGGTCAACGGGATGCACTGATAAGTTTTATAAAAGACAAATCCATCCGTAGCCAAAAACCAGTCAGTCGCTAAATCCTCTACCTAACCTAACTTAACTTTATTTTATTCATAAATCTAATATCAATTATTAATATTCTAATTATTGGAGCGGTAGATTGTTTTGATGAAGCGATAGACCAAAATTTTAGAAGCTGCCGACAAAACCCACACAGATAAGTATTTATTTTAGTCAAATAATTTAACATTTTTATTTAAATTTTAACTATTTTATTTTTAGGAAAATAATGGATGTTTTCTTTTTTATTATTTTTTATTCTTATTTTTAAATTCACATTTTTTTTATTATTTACTCTTTTTAATTTTTACTACATTTTATTTTTATGGAAATAATTATTCCTTGTTTAATTTTTCTGTTTTTAACGATGAAGAAATCTTTTTTATATACATATAAAGTAATTTTTCACAGTACATACAATCAGTATATCAATAATTATTAAAAATAATAAATAAATAAATAATAATTGTTTATTTAAAAAATTGATTGTTTTAAATTTAATTTATAAGAAAGAAAAAATTGGTTGATTTGAAATATTATGTTTTTGCAAACGCACTGGTATCAACGGCAGCACAATTTCCATTAATTGTCGACAAACTTTCAAACTCTTTGCAAACCAATGTCGGTCAAAGCTGCATGAGTACCTGCAAATGGTTCAAGCTCTTCCCGTTGCCAGAGCATTAGAAGTCGATTTTGTAAGCTATACAAATGAATAAATATAAATATATAAACTAACCTCACAAAAAATCAGAATTACAAACCATATACCAAAAACCACGAACCATTTACAAGCTAAAAAATTGGAGAGCTGAATCTGTACACGCACATATACATGTAAACGTTAAATTACGTCTGTCATAAGATATTTCAATGTTGATAATCAAAAACTATTGTCAAAGCAGAAACAACATAGATAACACAATAAAATTAGCAGCTAATATATATAAAATGTCTTTCGTCATCTTGCTGCTAGTTGCACATTAAATGATTTGAATAATTTCCTCATATTAGAGGAGCTCTAATATTAGTGAGGTTAAAGACGACCAAAAAAACGATCAATAAAAACAAACTTTAATTTATGCGGTACGTGAGTTGATGTAATGTGAGCCAGTATAACTTTTTTTTTTTAAAACATACAATTTTTGGTTATTTCAGAAAAAAAAAAAAAATTATTACTCCACATAAAATTACAAAAATTAAACTTAATTACAAAAAAAAAAAAAACGAGAAAACAATAATTAATTCACTTAAACTAACCTAAAATATAACAGGACACTCGCACGAAGCAATGTTTCACTTATCTTTACCATGCGTGTTGCACAATACTTATCTTCACTCTTCAGGGCCCTCGGCGTCAAGGGCTATGTTAGCTCCACAAGCAGAAGACGGAGTGGCTTATAAGTTGGAAACCAATATTTATATTTTAGAACATATTTATTTTCTCTTCAATTCATTACATTTTATTTATAAAGAAAACTTAAACAATTCAACTATTTTCCAGATAATGATATAAACAGCATCGCATTTACATTACAATTATTATGTAATTCTTTCAATCTTTTCAGTGATTCTTCTCTAATCTGTGAATTGGATTTCAAATGTAGATCATCACCCACGTCCACCTCTTCCGAATTGTTCAGAATGTTAGATATATTGGCATAATCGTTTATATGTGTATTATATCGAACTACGAATTTCAATTTAAAATGTGTATTACTTTGGAATTTGTGTAAAATAACGGAAACATCGTTATTATATTTTGAATATGTATGGTCTTTCATCCAAAATAGCCATTTTTCCACCAATAACATAAGTATGTCATATAGTTCGGTTCCGTTAATTGAATTCAACACCAGCTTCTTTAGGTTAATCAAATTAGTTAAATGGTAAGTTGTTTTGGTTAATTGGTGTCCTTTTAAACAAATCGTTTCCAACTGCTTAGCATAATTGATCACATGCTGGTAGAAGCTTTGATCGATTTCAATATCCGTACATAAAGTCATACAGTTCAGTCCGGTGTTGACTTTAATGAACTTATTAATTTTTTTGATGTCAAGAGAAGAGATTTGCATTACAATCGTTTTGATGTTTCTGAGATTTTGAATAATTATGTCTGAGATATGGTAGCCTTCATGGATACACAATGTTTTCAAAGGGGATTTAACTGTAAACAGATTTGAAATTATATGTTTTAATGAATAGCTGCCTCTAACATTTGATAGATTCAGACTTTCTAGTCTCCTAAACAATGGTATGCTGCAACTGCCCAAATCAACGTCGAAATCATAAGAATATAAGCTTAATTTGTTCAACGACGGACATTGTTTACTAATTCGACCCAGCCATCTAGCTTTGTTAGGCGATATTATGTATTCAAAATTAATTGTAATCGTATGCAAGTATATTCCAATATCCGTTAATAATGATCGTATTCCCATGAGAGTTTTTATATAAGGGACTTTACAAAAATCGAAGTCTGCATACTTATAATAGGTGCTCTTGACGAGACCATTTAATCGCATACATGTCTGACTTAGCTGGAGTTTGTCTTTTAATGAAATAAATGTTAAGATACTCAGCAAACAATCGTCGTTCAGTATTAAAATCGACTGACATTTGTCTACTTCAAGGTTTTCATTAACCGGTAGAACACAATCTTTGGGCTGTTTCCAACTATCGGCTAAATGGAGTTGATTAAATTTTGCATTTTGCATAACATTATATTTGTTATAAGCCCTAAAAAAAAAAACAATAATATAGAAATTATATAGAGAACAATAAATTCATTACCTTGCGGCGCCTTCGGGCGATTTAAATGTTAACCACGCACACCAAAAATTGTCATGGTCTTTTTCTGTAGACTTTTTCATGGCCACAGAGACATTTTCATTCGATATGTTTTGAAAATGCTCTTTTAGGGATTCACTTGTTTGCTAAAATCAGATATATATTGATATTAAAATTAAGTCTGATAGCTAAATAAATAATCTTACTCTGTTTGATAGGTTATGATTTCCAGAGATGTACAATGTTCGCACAATAATATTATCTTCAGTATAGTATATTTCCTTTGGTTTCGTTGATGTATAATCATTTTGTAAATACATTTTATTTAAATAACTGTAATAGGAATGGTTTTCCATTTTTTTTGGCTTAGTAGTATTTATTAAGTTTAGTAATGTATGTTCTTAAAAAATCAAAATCTATATCTTTACTGTCAACTCTTTAATTCATTATAAATAAATTATAAAATATGCAGTTTAATCTTTTGTTTTGAGTTTTTACTATAAATTATACGAATACTAGCGCATTATCTACGGGTAGACAACGAGCTGTGAAAATAACTTATTGAACGCTCTCTGACCACTTACTGCGTGAAGTTATCAACTATTCAAAATATCATTGCAATATTAGATGATGCAACACAATACTTTTTATTTTGCTATGAGATGGCGTTACCTATGTAGCATTTTTTATAATCATTTTACACTGTTATACTATTTCAACAAGTTCTGACCATATAATTCCTTTATTTTTGGAATCGTGAGGCTTAAAATTAAAACGTTTATTAGGGTTATATTCTACCGAGTATTATACTGTACATCGAAATCTTACAACGCTCTTTAAGACAGTATTTTTACATTTACATTTAAATAAATAATTTTTTTAAACTTTTATTTGTTTTTTTTTTGTTATTGTTTTTGATCTTATTTATTATATTACAAACACGTTTTATATGTAAATATTTATATCAATTAATTGCATTTTATCTAATAATTTTCAAAAATCATAGTCATAGGATATACAATTTTTATTAGTTTTTAGACAAGTGTTAACTCTTGACTCCTGAAACATTATAACCAAAATTGACAAGTGCGGTTTTATTGTATTTCAGTACAGGGTGCTTATTATTTTGTTACAATTTATTGATAAATATTTTGATTTTTATAATATTTTCCAATAGAACAACGTTTCTCAATTTAATAATATTGTTTCGAGAATGCTATTGCATGAGTTGCTTAAAAAATTGGGTCCAGTTCAAATGTTTAAACGTTAAGATGCGCAATCATCACAAATTAAATAGGCCGTTAACAGATGTTGGAGCAAATGAACGTACGATTGGGCTGCTTCCAAAACTGTATAGAAAAAGTGTCCGTTTCATGAACGTTCATTTGCGAAAACATTACAAGCTGGCGTCATAAATTATATAAACAAATAAAATCAGATTGGCATTTTAAAATAAAATTTACTAAATATATTTTACGCCGGGCGAATATGACGGCTGCGCTTAATTGAATTTCTAAATTATAGATATATATACAGTAATGATAGCAACCGATGCATACTTCATACCTATTGTAAGTAAATATTCACAATAGAGTTTTCCTCAACTCGAAGCTCACCGGGCAAATTCAGAATACAAATCACATAACCACAAATGTCAAATAAATCCGATACATTTTGGTATTGAAATTGAAAATTGACATATTGGAGATTGCATAGTATCGACAATCGAACATTTGAAATATTGAATATTAATTTCTGCAAAATCTGAAAAAATATTCAATACTATAGTATCGAATACTGGTCTTCAAAATATAGTATAATGACATTTACAAGTTTACTCTGGTCTAGTCCAATTATAGCGGTTTCTCTGATTTACATTTTTATCTTTTATTCCTTCTTACATAATAATAATTGTATTTAAACACATAGACACGTGGTCTTATACAATAATTATTAAACAGTATACTACAATTGGTGTTTAACAATGTACAGGATGGAGATAGAAATAAATAAATAAATATTTCTGTTTTCTGTGAATTGTATTTCCGTTGTTGAGGGTTGTTTGGAGAATTAATACCAATAGACTTCAGGTTCTTCCAGAGGACACATCCGTGACGGAAAATGACTGTTCAGTTCCAAAACTGAACAGTAATTTACCGTCAAATAACGGATTTTTTTTGTTAATTGCTTTGCTTGCAATACGTTAATTTCTCCATATCTGGCGTTTTTAGTAATTAATGACACAAATTCAAAAACAAGGTTAAAAGCATTGTCGATCATGTGATTTTGTTTTTCAAGGCATGTAGTAATTAATTATAGAGTTCAAGCTTTATCTTACACTGGGTCTCCACGAGACTTTTTTATGACAAGACTTATGATATAAAAAAGTATCGTGGAGACAGCAAAACGGCAAGACATAAATTATGTCTACGAAAATGTCTTGCGGCCATTTTTTGACGTTTCAGTAAATAATATTCGTAAACAATCATTAATGACAAACAATCATTAATTAATAAAATTGTGCTGCGATACTGTATTTATGGTTTTTAATTCGTTTAATACGAGAATTGAAGCTATAACTAAGGAATTATTTTCGCTGTCCATTGTGTAATTTTTATTTATAATATTTATTTTATTTAGAAGACAAATGTCAAAAAATGTTAATGACAAATCTCTGTGCGTGTTCCCAACATTTTTTGACGTTTCTAGACATAACATATTTCTGCACCTCGACATAATTTATGTCTCCACCCAGCGTTACTCCCAGAGCAATGGTTTGCAGGAAAAGCTAAATTATAACTAAAAAAGACAATCGACGCAAATTTCATGATATTAATTGTGAATATTCACAATGACACTAGAAAAAGCAAATTCGTCGCAGATTTAGATTTTTTTTTATATATTATTTATTTGAAAATTACCGCCACCCGAGAAGAAGATGAGTACAGCCAACGAGGTTTCATATTAAAAAAAACATAAATTTATTAATTTAACCTATAATTTATAATTATTTTAATGCAATACACACTTATTATAATACTTTATATCAATATCTAAAATAATGATAATAAGTGATGGATTCAATTTATATATAATTAATATAATTGAATAATTCATACTATGTGTAACGTAACCGGTATAGATTTTCGATATTTGATTTTTCTTGTCTTTAATTCTCTTTGGATTATCCTATATAAATTATCAAATTTGAACACAACATGATGATTTCGTTGCTAGAGATGATTATTTTTTATTAGTTATCGGTTTTCTTAGATAGAACGACAACAACGTCAATCAACCAATAGAACGATTGTCGCAAATCGCCTTCGCACAGATACGGAGCCTTTGTCCAGGCCTCAACCTTGAATCCCATTAGCTCAAGTTGTTCAAAGAACACGGCTGCCTCATCTTCGAATGACATACGTGCTCGGTTCGGCCAGTGTGGCAATAACGGTTGAATTGGCATATGCGAGGTATCTAAAAACGATCGATTTTAATTAAAAAAAAATATTGAAAATAAAAACTAGTTTTTCATACTTGATTCCACATAATGACTGTACGGGAGAACGAGTGCAATTATCACACGTCCGCCAGGAGCCAGTGCTAGGTGAATGTCCTTGAGAATTTGATGTGGATCGGCACATCGGTCCAGCACATTCAGACAGGATATCAGATGAACATTGTTGACTTCATGCAGTTTATCAACAATTCTGAAATTTATAAATTTTATTTTGTTTCTATAAACATAAATCCAATGAAAATTTACATGAATTTCTTTTTTTGCAGTCGATCACGCATTGTCCAACTGTACTCAGTGGCAAATACCTTCAATAAGACATTATTTCCCATATGTATGACTGCCTTGGCCAGTCTTGAGGTTACCTCACCATCACCGGCGCCAATGTCGAGCATGTCAACAATTGTTTCACTATCATCACCACGCATATTAAAACCACCAGCAGTTAGCAGACTTTTGAATTGTACTTCTGAGAGTATAAACATGGAACCACGTTTTAGGAGCCTATAAGAACAGAGTTGTCAAACATTCTCTAGCAAATCATATCTATTTTCTAGCTGTTACCCATTTACATCCGTCTGTGACATAAATGTTGCTAGAAATACACGTGCAACAATATGCCACAATTGCAACCAGAAATTAGCAGATAAAATCTTGGCTTTGTCCAGCCAGAATAAAGTTATCTCGTCGGGTTCCTCCAGTGGAATGAATTTGGTTTGAAACCGTTCTGGCAGCTCTTTCGGCAGTTTGTACCACTGAAACATAAACATAAATTCACTAATGTTCGCAATGGAGCGCTAGAAACTTACCAGTTTCATATCGTAGCCCTCCAAGTATTGATCATTATGCACTTTTTCGTATAGGGTTCGCGCCAGGGTGCCTCTCGGTCGGTAAGACATTTTCTACGAGTTTCACACTAAACTACAAAGCACGTTTCTAGCGCACTTGAACAACGTCCAACGTGTATTATCGCTATGCCGAGATAATCTTTTGTTGATATTTTAAATATATAAATTGATATTGACACAGGTACACTTGAGATTGGAAATCTGTCATGTAGTTTTTCTAGTTGGAATTGTATTTTGTTGTGTCTTTTGCAAATTGACATTTACCCAGTGTGCATTAATTTTCGTTGTGTTGTGACATTTCATTCAAACGATAAGATTGTATCTGCATTACCGATGTAAATTAATGTGTGTTTACACTATATTGAATTGAATATCTTAAAGAAATTGGAAGAATGTTGAAATTTAAACTCGATGGAGAGTGGCGTTTTCTATCTCCTTTTCTGATTAGTCAAAATATTACTAATATATCATTAAGTCGGTTAAAAATTGTTTATATTCTTTACGGTTATGTCAGGGTAGCGATTTTGTGGACATTTAATCAAGTAACTATTTTCTGTCACAACATCGGCTGGTACTGCTACAAATATTGCGATGTATATATTTTTTGGTCGTATTGTTCGAGTTAGATACACAGACATTTGAATCGTAACATTAAACCCCGGAATATAGGTTATTGAATATAGACAGATTGGATTAGAAGAGAATAATCACGGACGTTTCATTAAAAGATAAAAGGCAGAATTTAATAATTAAAACTAACTAACTAACTAAACGACTACGGCTATTCACAATATTGAAATTTAAAAACATATTAATGATTTAAGTGTTTCTGGCATAGCCAGTCCAAAAAGGTTTAATAGAGGTTTTATGAAAAAAGTCAAGACGGTATTGCAAGAAGTGGACTCAAAGATTTGTATGTACAGATTTGGTGTATTCCGGGACTAATTGCAAGGTTTTCAGTGCTTCAAGTAACGACACCGATTCGCCGTTAGTATACGGATTCTCAACGTCTGAAACGCATCACACCGACTGACTGAACCAAATCCTAAGCAGCCAGTAGTTCCACAGAGATTTCTCGGGTATCCGTGAAGGTTTCTCCTTTCTGGGCCGAGCAACCTAAAATATGGTACGCACGATTAAAGAGACAGTTCGGTAATAATAACATCACAACCGATCAGACTAAGTTTAATACAATACTGGGAAATATGGCTAGCAAGGTTCTGACCCAAGTCTCTGATGCCTTTCTTCGTCCTCCAACCCGAGAGTACGAGTACGGCAATCTAAAAAAAAATCCATTAATGAACAATTTTTTCTCCGTCGAACTTGCATTGAGACGGGTGCTTGCCTGGTTCGTCTCCACAATTCAGTATTGGAGACTACCTCCGG
>JANSTU010023994.1:0-13042 GCA_027564075.1 Bolitophila hybrida
TTCAGTACTAGATTATGTCACAAAACCCACCTTGAATTGTGCAAGAAGGTAGTTTCTGAAAAAAAAAAAAAAATATGTAGTGAAATTATTATCTGAATTAAAAATATTACTCAAAATATTGCTTGCAGCGTATTTTCAGCATATTCTTGCGTAAATCCAACATAAATTTGTGGTGATCATCGTAAAGCTCTAAATGTTATAATAATATAATAACTTTATTGTTAATATATGAACATTAAAAAACAATACCTTTTATAACAGCACAAAATTTAAAATTTAATTTCTAAATATAACATTTCAACATAGAATGGAAGTCAAAATTGGCACACGAACAATATCCACTCATTATACAAAATTGAATATGTATGAACGGTGGGGATGTACTACACAAAAGTCAAATATGACATATTAGCTTATTTTCCGTCCTCACCCTGCCTGAAGGATTTGCCGCTTGAATGGAGTCTGAACGAAAATAATTCGAATACATTTTTTTGTAGACTCTTTTTTTAATATATTGTGAACTGGGTTCTCGTCGGAATAGGAGAATTGGCGTTGTAAAGGATATAGTTCTCTTCGTGATGTCCCATTTACAGGGAAGTTATTGTAGCTGATAGCATATATGAGGAAAACATATCCAAATACGACGCCACTGTTCATCTCTGTATAATACACCCTCTATCGATTTTCGATTTTACTCATCAAAGTCCTTATTCGCCGCAAACTGCTCAACGTTTTTGTAATTATCTGTGATGTCCCAAGAAACCCTCACAAAAAGTTTATTTCGAAATAACGCTTCCTCCATTTTCACTCAAGACCAATTTAAAGACCTTTTGTTGTGAATTAAACATTATTGCCATAACTCTAATATAAATTGTAAAATAATAGAAGATATTATAAATAAATCCGTCATTCCGGCAACAATTTAATCTAATCTCTAATTTATCTTAATAAATACTCTGTATTTTTATTGGATTCTCCAATATTCTATTCAAGCCTCTATAGCCAGCGGTTTTCTAAATACATTGAATAATTGATTTTAATTTTTTCATCGGATTCATTATTTCTATCCGAGACTCTTTTGCCAGCGGTTTTCGTATAAGATTCTAGTTAAAAGAGAGTGGACAAAAATAAAATACACTAATCGGCAATATCGGCATCCAAATTTAAATTCGTTTAGTTTCGTTAGTTTCACACGCCATCTTTATCAAGTCTACCGAAGCGCGAAGCTGTTCTAAAAAGCCGAATACTATTGTAGGTAATGCAGATCTTTCAATTAAATGAGAAAGGTACAAATAGATGGCGTACTAAAATAATGTCTACATTGATAAATAAGTGCCATCTTTATATTGTCATGAAAAATAATATATACAGATTGTTGTGTGTGCCATCTTGCAACTGTTTTAATAACTAGTACTACCTTTTAGGTGGAGATGGCGGTCATGTTGTTATAGATGTTTTGCAGTTGTGTGTTTACAGCGCAATCTTCACTCTGTCGGACGAAACAAACAATATTCGTTTCTACTTTATATATTGAATGATTGTAATTGTAATGAAATTTTGTAATTTTATTTTTATTGATGGAAATATGATAAACAAACTATTTAATTAGCTAATTTTTAAATGCTCGCTTATATTAAAATAAAAACATGAAGAATTGAAAACCACTTGTTTACAATTTCATTCATAAACACTTTAAAATATAGATTTTGTTTTAGGAAAAACCTTTATAAATCTCGAAGAAATATTGTTTTCCGTTCGTTTACAACACGGCGATCTAATCACACAGACATAACTAAGTAAATATTTCAAACTTGCTATATTTATGTATGGACTTATGCTCGGCCTTATGTATATATTGTATAGGCCTCTGTGTATACAGAAACCATGGCATAAGCGAGTGTACAAATAAAAACGCACGGCACAGCACTCAAAAAAACAACACAATACGATCATGGAATTTCTAGAGTTTATATGGATAGGATATATTTTATATTTCTGAATTTTGTTTATAAATCTATGTTTAATCTGATACATATAATTGAAGGTTTTCTATTAAATATGATTAAGGTTAGGAAATTACCATGGAATTAAGTTTTTTCTCAAGTCTCAACAATCTGCACACAAAAACACACACATATGCGAACGAGCTGGCATTCTACAGGCGTTTATATCGAACATATACGATATTCTTATGTATATAAACGTGTATTTGTATTTTGTATCTTAAGACGGGTATATAATATACTTGTGCATTCTGTGCGGTTGGTATCTTTAAACTGGTTTCACGGTTTATTTACATTTACACACAGACAAGACACTCTGCTGCACACTAATACCAACATAAACGTACAGCAGCAGCACAAAAGACTAAACAGTAACTCCGAGCAGCACCATCAGAAACCAAAAAAAAAAAACATATACGCATAATATTAAATTTGGATTGATTATTATTATATTGCAAAAAAATGTTTTATATGGTCAGGTCAGCTCAAAATGGAATTACTATGCAAGATGCATGCCCAATTGTTATTAAGACGAGAGATTTGAAATAGTACGTGTGCATGTATTTGTGTGTGTACCCGATACTTTTTTCCAAGAAAGCGACAAACCACACACTCGCACACCCATGTGAATTTAAATTTTTATTAAATGCGACATCAGCAGTTTTTTTTTCGGTAATCCACTTTCAAGTCTTACTTACCGTTGACCTCCGCCAGAGAGGATCGCATCAGCGATCGGTCGATCGTCACATTGTTTTATTATTCAGTCCTAGGCCTTGTGGTATTTTTTGTTCAAATAAATAATACAACCAAAAATACTTCTTTCGATGTCGTTTATTGTGTGTGTAAAAAATAACAAATAATTCTTAAATAATATTTATTTTTAAATCAAAACTAGGCACAAGGTCTATAAAGTTTTCTGTTTTTTACTTATATAAATTAATAGCGAACGCTTTTCAGATACCGCAGATCATTTCACATGTCACATGGGCAAGGAAAATTATTTTGTCTTTAACATAATCAATATATAGTAAATAAATGTACACTTAATAACTAGATAAAATTATAAATGGAATATCGTAACGAATAAGCGAGAGTTTAACTCTTTTCTACATTCGTGTGTATTGTGATTTTTATTTCTAACATAACCTATAATCTAACCTAACCTAACTTAAATTCATAAAAGGAGAACACTTTTACTTAAAAACGATATCCATGAATGTATTGAATACCATATAACAGATAACTAAGTAAGTAGATGCGATCTCTAAATTATAAAACAATAATGTTTATATGCTAAATCAAAAGGTTGCCATTTATGGAGAATGTATACATATTTTTTTTATTTATTTATTTAGGAAGCACAAATAATACGATAAAAAAACGGTAAAGTTTTTGTCACTCACAAATCACATAGGAAATTTTATAGCTAAATATTAAAGATGTAGGTAAGAAATGTGTACATTTTTCGTTCAGTGATATGCTAACTGAAGTTTATTTATTGCCCATTTATATGAGCGGGACATATTTTATAGCGTCACCGCAAAGTTTTCTATATTCAGTGGCCGATTGAGTTTTTTTTTAAATATGGAGCGTAATGGAGGAGAATATTAATGGCCAATTTACATACAACTTTTATGAATATATGAATTGATCAGTATGAACTACTCAATAATTTATAAAATGTGGAAATAAATTAAAGGCTGTTGTCAGTAATGCTGATGGAGGAAATATTGCAACCATAGGTTATGAGTAAGTCCGCAGAATTACTGGATTTAATCAACAAATTATTATGAAACTTCTTTAGTTGAACTAATAAAAACAAAATTAAGATTAAATAAATTAAAGGATTTTCTATAAAAAAGATGGAGCGTCCAAATTTTCTAGGGAAAAATCATTACTTAGGCTTACTTATGATGGTATATATAACATAATATAAATATTAAACGGCAATCGATTAAATGATCTCAGCTCAGCGTAAAATATATATGATAAATTGCGCTGTGTTTTAAAAAGCAAGTCTAGTTTTAATATTTTTAACATATATTTTTTTACATCAGTCTTAAATAACTTATTTTACCCCAATAAGAAATTCCTAACTTCTCCTTGGGACTCTCCCCGCGATTAGTTAGGAATGGTCCATTTTTTTAGGAACTAGAGGCAAAAATGTAATAATGCAGATTTAAAAAAAATAATTTAATCGATCCTAACTTTTTTCTTGTTTTAGTCGATCAAAAAAAGAAGTTTCATATAAAAATTCAATAAAATCAATTATTATCACAAACGGCCCTCATTTCATTTTTGTTCATTTTTGCAGAAGTTTGTTTTTAGTTATCCATAAGAGAAAGAAAAAGTGCAAAGCCGGTATTATATTTTTTTTTAAAATGTTATCTAATTTCAAAAAACAAGTTTTTGCAGTGAAAAAGTTAGGATAAAAAAAGAAACATAATAATGTAACCAATGCTGTTTTAATTTAATAAATGTTACAAATCTTTTTTAAAAAAGACCTAAAATAAAAAAAATATGGATATGACTAATTTTAACATGAATGTTTACATTGGATGCACAAAATTATTGTATATATTCATATATTTGGGATAAATTTAAATTCAAAAGCTTTGTTTTAATTTAAAAAATGTATTGAACATACTTTTTTTAATAATATTTTCTCTGATGTTTCAAAAGTTAAAGTTAGAAGAAGAAAGAGATCTTCAGCAATGCACACAAAAAAACAGGATTAGTTTTTTCTTTATGTCAAGGAAATGTTAGACAACAAATCTTTATAAACATTGTTCTTTAAAAAAAGGAATTTTCGATGAGGAAAAAAGCATGAAGCTCATCAATTATGGGTTTCTTCAAACTTTTCGTGAAACTTGTTTTTATTTCGGTATACCCAGAAAGAATTGTACAAAAAATGTGTCCATCCAAAATATATTATTAACATAGAAAAGTTGAAAAGTTATTTAAAAAAAAAGTACGATATCAAGACCAAAATAACAGTAAGACCAGATAGATGAAAATTGTGGTGTTGGCGTATATTTTGAAATTGTGAAATCTCGAGATATGGAATTCTAGATATTTTCGAGATTACCCATAAAATTCTAGAATTTAATAAACAATTGTATTATTATTGTTTTTCAAGATTCTATTTCATCCTTTTGAATCATTTAAACTGTTCGTTTCGGCTTGTTATTCAAAACTATTGAAGTTTTATAGTTTCAATGATACAATTAATTGTTTTAGGAGAAAATATAAATACTTTTCAAATTCAAAATATAAAAAGGATGTTTCTTTCGTCATTTCGTAATAGAATGAAAGTGGCGTGAATTTCATCTTTTTTCCAACACAAACATTTTTTTTTTAACTAATTTTCGATAACATATTTTAAAAAAAGAATATAAAAAATAACATTTTTTTCTTCAGATAACATTTAATCTCTTACAGATCAGCAAATAACTATTTTCGATTCTAAGCCAAAAGAAGATATGGTGAAGATGGGTTCAAATTTAAAATCGATTATATTTATTGTTAATTCATCAAAAAGATGAACGTGAATAAAAAATGGAAAAAAGTTGGAAAAATTTCCCAAATTAAATAGAAATCATGCACCGCCTTCTAACACGTTTTTTTTTAAACGGAAGAAAAAATATAAACAATACTAAACAAAATTCGAGCAATTGAGGGGTATCACCAACTTGGCGCTTAGAAACCTAGGTTTGATAGTATTTTTTTTTTGACGCAGCTATGCAATATATATAGGAATTATTATTCTAGACTCATAGATAGATAGATGGGAGAGAGTTTTCCCATCGGTATCATCAGAAAAATAACAAAATATTAAATGTAGCATATGGAATAAAACTTCAGAAATTATTATTAATAATTAATAATAATTTTGGAGTATTACCAAAATATTCTTTAAAATATTAAAAAATACTTGCTATTTGGAACTTGATTAATATCGTAATTATGTTCAATAATGTTCTCTTTAAAAACTAATAAGAAACTCCAATCAACTTGAAAATAAGGCCAATATAAAAACTATACGGTGACGTGCGTGATTCCAATAAATCTTTACATAACTATAAAAAATATTTAAATATAGATAGATAATATATAAAACTACCTTCGCATTATATCCTCTATACTGAATCCCGTTCGTCTGGGCGGTGGTACCGCTGGCAAAGGTTGTTGTGCAGCTACCACTGGCAATGGATTGGATGGCAATAGATTCGGCTGCTGTGAGCTTGGAATGCTGGACATATGATTATTTGTGGCTATAGCAGGTGGCGGCGGTAAAACAATGGGTTCAATTACACCAGCCACCGAACTGGCTGATTCATTGGCATCAATACTAGCAGCTACTGACACATCTGTAGGTATAATTATCGGAGGCTGATACGGTGCTAGTTCAGGTTTTATGAGTTGTCCAGTTAAATTCAACGGATGATCAGTTTGATCGGAACACTCAAAGTATTGCATTTGAAGTGGAAGATGAGGATTACCGTCTGGGCCCATTACACGTTTTCGCAACGATGAGGCGTCCGGAAAGCGTTGCGTTGAACCAGAATGATTCGATGTATCCGGTGCCATTAGTTTGTGATGAAGATCACGACGTACGTGAAGCATTGGCATGGACGATGGCTCCTGCATGCCTAAGTACTGTTTGGACATCATTAGTTGATCGTGCAAGTAATCTGCCTGTGTCGGGCGCATTGTGTAATGTGATTGACCACCATCGTGATGACAGTGTGTTATTTCAGGTGGTTCGTAGAAGTCCTTATTGGTTGTTGTAGATGTATCGAAGTCACCTTTGCGAGATTTCACGTGATCTTCTTCATCAATGATCTCCGGAGTTTCCGGTCGAACGGCTGACAGGGATGGTGAACGTGATCGAGCTACCGGTGAATGAATAGGAGAGTCAACCTCCAGTACGGTTTCATCCTCATCACAGCTAAGCAAACTATCGTCCAGCATAGCTGGTACATCACCGACTGCATGCGTTAGGGCATGACGACGCAAGTCACAGTTACGTCGAAACACCTTACCGCACGCCGTACATTCGTATGGCTTGTGATCGGTGTGCGTTAACAGGTGTGTCTTAAGGTTTGATCGCTGATTAAAACTTCTCTGACATACGGGACATTTGTGTGGTGATTCTTCCATATGCAAGATCTTATGAACGGCCAACGTTCGAGATTGGCAGAATCCCTTGCCGCACTCGGTGCATTTGAATGGTTTCTCCTTCGAATGAATGTACCTTTAAATCAAATCAAACAAACGAAAATCTTAGTGTCATAAAATAATTATTTAAATTTTAATGTAATTTTAATCTATGCGCGCCCGAAATACCTTCTGTGTGCACCTACTGTGCTCTTTTACCACATAAGATTTATTAAAACGAATTTAATATTTATATATGTATGCGTAAGCCGTATATAAATATATATAAGATATACATTTCCATTGTAGTTCTAATCAAATAGCCGTACCACGTCACACATACACAAACACACACCTTATACACATACACACATAATCCAATACAAATACACACGGGTTCCGACGATCGCTTGAAACCTGTTTCTTATGAAGTTAAAAAACTACGCGCACAGCATCAACACACACACACATGTATATGAGTGTATATGAGTGCATTGCGCAGAGATCTAATAAGCACGTTCTCGCATTTGCTCTGTATATATCTCTTGAAGCAACCAAAAACGCGTTACGTCTTACGTGTATAGAAAATCTTATAAGTTATTAACTTCGAGCTGAATACTTGTTTTTTCTTCTTTTTTTTAGTTTAATGGATTGATGCTTGTCTACATACCTGTGGTCTCTGAGGTGATCCTGTCGCCTGAATGCTTTATTACAGATATCACAGGAATATGGTCGTTCGTCGGTGTGCGTTCGCTCGTGAATAAGCAAATTGTACGATTTTGTAAACTGTCGATTGCAGAACTTGCAGATGAATTGCTTCTTTGGTCTGGCAGCACGACCAGGAGCACGCAGAAGTCTACGGTCCAGTCCGTGGTGTACAACCTGGGGAAATAGACCACCCGAACCGGGTGGAAAGACAAACGATCCAGCACCGGTGGGTGATTGCACGGGAGCAGAGAGATAGCCTCCCGTCGAGGGGTACATACCGGGTACACCCTGCTGTTGCTGCTGCTGTGCCTGTACCTGTGCCTTGACCAGATTGTTACGTGGCATCATCATGGCAGCCGCTGCCTCACGAAGTGTAAACTCTGATCGTTTTTCAGACATTATCGATAGAATTTCATAGTTTGAACCGACCGAAGCTAGACCAGCGGCCGATGGATCTTTTGATGAGTTCTTTGCAGAGTCCAGTAGGCTGGTGAACATGCTCGGACGCATACTACGAGATGGCAAGACAGGAACAAAAGCAGACGTTTCTCGGGGATGTTGTTGCACGGACTGATTTAGAATGCCGGCGGCCAAGTGTTTCTGGTATAGTTGTGCCTCATAGCCACCGGTGCCATTTGCTGATGAGGATCGACTGCCGGAGTTATTACGAACGGACTGGCCTAGTGACAGGGCACCGGGACGTTGTTGGGAGAGAAGAAATTTCTCTACACGAGATCGGGTTGTGCTGTCCTCCATTTTTATCGATGAGCTGTCTGTTGACATCGCTAAAAAATTTAGATAGTTTGTATTAGAATTGTGTGTTTTTGTTTTGTATTTTGTAAAAGCAATCTAAGCTAGATTTTTTTGCTCGAACTAAATTATTTAGATAAAAAAACTTTTACTTTTTATATTTTTATATAAATCGGAGTGTTCGACTGACTCATATTTCGAGATTCATAATTTTATTAAAATTTATCGGTTTAAAGAACCATATAAATTGAATAAATTAATCAGTCAAATGGACCATATGTATATTCAATATTCGATTCGATATTTTGAAAAAAAAAAAATAACAGTTCGAAGAATCTTTAATTCTATGTTATAAAATAATATTATTTCGGAATAAAAAAGGAGAGGTTTCGAAGGAAATTATGAATTCTGATTTGAATAAATGTGAATAATATTTTTTTTTGGTCTAAAAGATCGTGTCAAAGGACCATACATTTGAGAGTCTGATTAAATTGAACGTCTAAGGAAGGCTGATTTGAAGGGCCATAAATGATTGATCGATAAATTGATCGCCTCGAAGGACCACAAATTCAATATTCTACTTAATTAATTAATAATTTATTTCCGATACTCTAAACATAATGATCGGATCGAAAGAAATTCTGAATTGTATGATAAATGGTTTCATTTTTTAAGGACCATAAAATAAAACTGATCGTATAGAAAAAACATATGAAATGTTTTATTGAATTCTAAAACAAATTATAATTCTGAATTAACATTAATTTACAATGTAATGTGTCCTTGACCGGTCTGAAGGACATTGATTTAAGGTTTTGAATAAAAAAAAAGTTACAAAGGACCTCATATTTATTGAATAAATATATCCGTTCGAAGGACTATATAAATTTGGTATGTTTTTTAAAGGCTTTCGTTATTCTTTGGTTAAAAATTAGATTTAACTCTATGTAAAATATGTATGTAATTAAGTACAGCTTCCATTTTAAATACATAAAAAAATCAACTAAATAAATATGTTCGCTCTCCCTCTCTCCTTTCTCTAAATTCGACACACATAAGAACAAATAATTGTCTTTATATATACATCCTAGAGAATGCTCACCTCTTCGTTATATCTTATATAATTTCAAATTGATCCAATAAATCCAATTCGATTGTAACTCCAAAATGGTAAATCCATGAACGTCGGACGCGTGTATATCCAGTTTCTTGAGCACTTTTTTATGCTTTACGCATTAGCTACTCGATCGCACTCACGAACTCTTACACATACACACGGCGACCATCAATATATATGTATATGCACAACGACTTAAACACTTGCACAAACACGTACGTATGCACTGGAATCGAGTTTATGTGCATTCTGTGCAGCCATATTATTACTGATTACCGATATTAGTGTTTCTGCGTTGTTCAGCCGAGTCTAAATAGCTTCTCTATATATAAAAGTACAACACTGCAATTGTGTGTGCACTGATTTGCTACCAACAATAAAACCATAAACTATGCACAGTGCATTTTTTAGTGTATTATATTATACTCTAGGCATATGCGCAACACAATAACGACATAGTACACATACACACACATATACAGAGGCACACGGGCACAATGATTAGAGATATACGGAGTCATAAAGGTGCGCGCGATCGTCTCTATTGTTAGAGAAATAAACACTCAAGATCACAATACGTACATAGGAAAAAAGGACAAATGCAATTGAGTGCAATTAAACCCGAACGACACGTGTATGTGGTTTGGCTCCATTGGATTTTTTGTCACACTGTTCTTTTGGCAACGCCATCAAAAACCGCATTATAAAAGTTCGACCGAAAAACACGCTCTACAGGTGCGCAAGCCCCGATAAACTCTTTTAGACTAAGGTTTTTACTCTTTACCATTATTTCTCGTGTTTGCGTGTGTTAGTTTTATGTTAGTGTGTGTGTGTATGGTTGTATATATATAAGCGTTTTCTGTTGACTGGTATGTTTCTGTGTATTGTGTACATAAAGTGTTTGTTGTACGTGAGCTTGGGCTTAAGCGTGATCGCATGATCAGTAAGTGTGAGCGAGACAGAGAAGAGCCGGTTTTTTGAAAATGATTTCTATATGATTTGGTTGCGCGTGATCACCAGTGGTGGCGAAGCGTATATTTGTGTTATTTGACTGGAAAATGCAGGCACAAGGTGAAACAGAAGTTTTAAGGTTTTTTCGAAGAATTACCTGAGGCGGAATGATAGGATTATAGGAATCAATCAATATTTGGAATTCATTTAGCAATAAAATATGTTTTTTTATAAAAATTAAGAAATTTGAGGTTAAAATTTAGTTTGTTTTGTCTGAACACAAATTAAGTAAAATAACTATCTATAAAATCACGTGTTCAATTAAATTTGTATTATTAAAAATTGGAAATATGGAAATTCTTTAATTGCGCTTATACTTTTTTTCTTAGTTTTTCATTAGATTTATGATTTACTCGGTGTCAGTTATTATCCATATCAAAAATAATAATAATATTTCTCTACAAATATTGTTATTTCCGCAATTAGAAAAAAAATGTAGCACACGCACTGCTCAAAACTCACATTTCTAATAGTCCGCAACACTCAAGATAGAACGATTTTAGTTTTATGGGTTTTAAAACCCATTTAAATCTTAAGTTTTTGAGTCTGAAAATGATATTTTTTATGAATTGTGGGTTTCTAGATTTTCGTGTTGCGTTTTGAAACTCAAGATTTGTGAGTCTCAAGGAGTATAGGTTTTTCAAGGATTATGGGTTGTAAGAGTTACGTGAGAAACTGGTTTTTTTATTGAGTTTACCATGATGCTATTTGAATGAATAGCATTTTTGGGAACAGGTAACAGTTTTTTATGGACTCTATGTAAAATATATATTGTAAATTATTTTGTGTTTTAAAAAGCCATTCTGATTTTAGTTTTTTACATATAATTTATCATGCCAGTCTTAGTCTTAGTTTGTAATGTTTGCACTGAAATACTTTTCAGATTAAATTGTTTAGATCTGAGAAATCATACGGATGATTACCATATATAAAAAAAGATTAAGATATATGGGTTTTAAGAACTGTAGGTTTTGTGAATTGCGAGTTGAAATTATAGTGAGTAATATTTATTGTGAGTTTTTTTTTGATTTATGAAAATTCTGACTAGGGTTTTTAGTTTTACTCTCCGCATTAATCCTAATATCATCCATTTTCCGTGAATTCGAGTTTAAAAAACGAATTGCTTACAGAATAACTCCCAATATGGTAAACGTATTTTTTACAAGTTAGGTCCTTAAAATGTTATAGTTAAAATTATTATTAATTCCTATTTGACCTATTTGACTTTTCGATGAATGTCAGACACCAAATATTATTTGTGAATGGAATTTCACCCAGTGGACATTCATTCGCGGTCATATTTGACATTAAATATTGTGAATTAACTACTGCGACCATATAATTAAAATTGTTTTTTTTATAGATTGCTTTAATTCCGCAAATTTCTTTACTTACCCAGTTTTTTGATTTTCACCGGCTGCAATTTGCAATTAGCGAAAATTTTAATTTTATAATTTTGCACTGATTTTAAAATAATTTGGTTAATAAACAAAAAGTTGTGTATTAATATATTATTTAAGCATATTGATATTTTGTAAAAAACGAAAGTCTCATTTATACGAATAAAATCCACTAAATTATGACGAATAATAATTTGAAGGTGGTTTAATAAAGTATAGAACTTTATTAACAAAATCATGATTGCAGTTTTAAATATAATATCACTGAACTATAAAACCTGCTTTCTGTGATTAGAAATGTATAACATAATTCTGCTAGAAAAGTAAATTCGACATTGTATTTCTTTTTATCATATTTTTAATATCTACCACTTTTCAATTCCCATATCTGCAACCTTTTTTCAATTTTTCATATCTGAAAAACCAAAATAAATCGGAAGTTTAGATGATAGGACTATAAACGTTTGTATGTCAAATGAAAAAGGTAAAAACTACTTTAGTCCACTTTTAAAATTTTTTGAGCTTTGCAAAAGCTATTCAAATTAACCTTGATGGAGCGTATTTCCATCTGCGAATTATTCTCAAACGTCACGAAATCCAGTCATTTTAGACTGTTTATTTTATATTCACATTTTAAATAATTCTTTTGAATTGGTTGTCAGATATAAGGTATAAATGTGCAAAATAATACGAATACGAAACTTTGATAATTTCCCAAGAACGGGAAAAACTGGTTTCTGGAATCAATTTTTTTTTAAGAAAAGGACAATTTTATGGTAAATGTAATAAAAATGATGATATTTTACGAACAGATATTTGAATTTCCTATATCACCCTGTAGAATGTGGTTGAGATACCGAGTAGACGATATGTATACATATGTATATATATGT
>JANSTU010024005.1:0-13041 GCA_027564075.1 Bolitophila hybrida
GAATAATAAAAATGAATTTTGACAAAAAAATGTGTTTTTCATTGAAACGATACGAACTTTTCAGCCGACCTGTTAGAACTGTTTGCGCGCGGAATTAGTATCCGAGTTATTTTTGCATTCTATTTCTTGTTCACTTTCACTTTCACTTGTCAATCCTTCTGCTTCAGAACATTTCTATTACATACTACCTTTAACACATGCTTTAACAACAGTGGTGATGCCTAACATTCGTCAAGGCTAACAAAACGAGAACCCAAACGATTCGATATGATCGAAGTATATCCCTTCTGGTCTTCGGACAACGATTGAGATGGTCCAATTGGATTCCATCTTGGACTTCGACGTGCATTAGCTACAGATGCTACTTCCGTGCGATAAACTGCTTGTCATCAGAACAATGCTGTTCCAACTATTCTTTATCCACCGCGGTTACTCTACATGGCCACAAACACCTTGTTCTAAGGTTTTTTATCCGTACTATGTGCCAAAGTGTAATTCTTTCCAAAAAAAACGTATCCCTCTAAAAACACACTTGGTGTGTTTTTTTGTGATTTAAAATAATATAAACTTTTAAAAAAAATAATTGTATTTTCATTCCTCATTTTCATGGCCTTACCGAGTTTTCCATAGTACAAACTATTAATAAATTACTGAAAATACACTTTTTCAAGTCATAAGCCAATTCTGAAAAAATACATACAATTAATTCAACTTTATAGAGAATTTCTTGACAGTCATTCTGTGATTTTCATGTAAAAAATATGAAAGAGATTTTAAGCAAATTTAATTTAATTTTTTTACAGGTCAATATTCATGCCAGAAATAACTTAATATTACATAAGACACAGAATTTATTGAGACAAATTAAGTTCTATTGAAAAATAGGACTAACTGTATCCTTAAACATTTTCATACACTGTTTTACCATAACTTACAATATAATATTATTATAAATATACAAAATCTACACTAAAGGTGCGTAATTTATTCAATTATTCAATATTACAAAAAATCGAAAAGCATAATCTTTTTGGGTATTAAAAAGCGGCACAACAGATCGAACTTTAATTTTGTTTCGGATTAAACCACCTCGCCGCTCCGGTCCGCATACCGATAAGAAAGCTTCCGTTACTGTTCTTATGCACCCTTCAACAGACTGTGTGTGGCAAGGGAATTTTAGAATGCCAGTAACCAACTCAATTTTAGCATCTGGATCTCGGAGATATGCTTCTTAAATTATCTTCTGTCAGATGACTAAGAACTTGTGGCTCCGTTACTTCGATATCCTGCCACGAAATAAGTTCCGAGTTATCCTTCGCCATATAATTAAAGGGTGGAATGGTACATTTTCTTAATAGAATTTTCAATTCTCTAAAGGTCATCTATCTACATTAGCAAAATAGGCATTTCGCTGAAGTACTTGATCAACAATGGACTTTAAGAGGGATTCCGGAAGGTAGTGGCTACGACATGTATGGTCTCGTAGCTCTGAAAAAAGAACAATGTGCTCTTCGGATATATCTACGGTTTTCAATAATTCGAATGGTCCGGTCTTTGCGTCCGTCGAAGAACATACCAAAAATGTCTATTGTTACGATGATGATCTCTCCTCTCCGGAGTTCTTTTCTGAGCGCACTGAATCTTGTTTCGATCGATTATGCTATCAAGGTTGCTTTCGCTTACGACCTGCATATCTTCAAGAAGAGATAAAAAAAATCCAGCACCGACACAAACAGAAACAGCATACCGATCTAGCGTGAAAATGAGCGCACGTTTCTAGGAAGTGCGACGATCAGAAACACCATACCGAACTAGCGTATTGTTGTCTTGTGCCGCTTTTTCTAGATGTTTTCATTTTACACCTTTTGCAACTCAAGATTTTTACTTTTTTTATAAACATATGACAATTAATCTGTAAGTTTCGCTTGCTATTACTAGTTTGAATTAATTGAGCAAGAAAAATCTTGCTGCATTGCAGAATTCTGATATGAATAAAAACATTCGGAAAAATACTAGCGTATTATTTTCGATGTATTATAGATTTTTTAAATTTAAATTTATGGTAAAATAGTGTATCAGAATTGTTTAGAATATTGTTAGATCTATTTTTTCGTAAAACATATTTCTTCTCTATAACCCATGCATTTCAAGTTATTAGAGTGATATAGATAGATTTGATTTGTTGATTGAGTACATTTTTCTGTGTATCAAGCAAAATTGTAAAAGTAATTTATAACATCTATAAAACATTCGTAATAATAGTAATTTATATTTCCATTTAAAATCAGTTTAAATATACTCGGAACAAAAACACAAAGTTTGTCAAAATTTCCGTGTACTTGAAACTAACACTTAAAATCAGAAAAGTTAAATTTTTCAACAAATAAACTATTTCCATTTCCGCCACCGTTCCACAGAAGTACTCAGGTATAAAAACCACATTATAATATAATAATATAAATTTAATGATACATTTATAATATATATATATACCCCATTTTATGGGAGTAACTTCTGTACACAGCTAACCTGTAACAAACTCTACTCAATCAGTTTACAACTTAAAAATAGAAAACTTTTCTCGTCTTCTCGCAATTGAATTTCTTCTTTCTTGGTAAAATTCTATAGTATATATAGCCAAACAGTCAGCAGCAACAACGAGTATGTCAGTCGAAACTCAGACACACGAAACAAATTGTATAAATGGATTTATGTGTATGTATATTTTGTATTGTATATGTTTGTAGTGTTGTACAGTTGAACATTCTTAAGCTGCGCCAACGCCACGCCAACGAACTTTGAAGTAAAGTTTGGCACATTGGGAATACAAGTTACCCAGCAGCGCCCGCGCGCAAATTCCACCTCGCAGGACAAATAACACTTTTAAATTTATTTTAATAAGGATAAAGACATAGAACAAACGTGTATACATATAAAGTTCTGTTGCCTTCAACTTCAGCCGGTCGTATATCCTAAAGCTTTCGGACGACACGGACAGTGCCTGTGTATTTTTCTTTGTTTCGAAGGCGTATATAAATACACAAGAAAATATCTATACAATTTTCGTTTCACACACGTAAGCCGAATACACATTTATATACTAATCCCAAATTAAAAGAAAACACAGCGCATTTTATTAGTTTCCACTTTCATTTTGACCTTTCGCTGGTGAACAACATTTATTTGACAAGCAACGAGTGTATATATGAGAAACTCACAATCGGACTCTGTCGATATATAGAGAACATATAAGGAACTGGAAAAAGAAAACAACAAAAACCGTCTGACCATTAGACGAGATTAAGTCGATGGGGAAGTGGCCGTCACAGCCACCAGACCTACTATAGTATTGTATTATAGTTCTTTGGTCACAGCACCATCGGATTAAACATATATAAGGACCACCCCCTTGCGAGCGCACTGCGTGTTACCGCAATAATAGAAAATTGTCTTTGCTTACAGAACATACTCGCGTACAAGATATACAATGTACAAAAACATTTAATCAATAATCCATCTTATGTCATCTTAAACGAAGTTTCAATGATTTTCCCGGAATTAGAAAAGCACACAAGGAAATTGTATGTTTTCATCTGGATACGCAAGAGCGCAAAGTAATAAATAAATCGAAACAATTTCCCGTTTGTTCGGTTGCGAAAAGTTCCAATTGAAAATTTAATATGTAATGAATTTCGATGTATACAACAATTCTACGCGAGTGAAACAAACAACATTGCATGTTCCCGTCCGAGGATGTTATTTCTATATACCCGGATAAACTGTATTTGTATTATTGTTTTTCGTCGAATCGAGCATTTACGGTTGGTTGCGATTGATATTTTATCAAAAAAGTAATTCAAATTAAATTCCAGTAGATTGCGAACAGCATTAAGAGTATTAAGCATTGCTGCGTGTTTGTTAAAGCTCCCTTTGAAGGACCTGAGCATGATTTCTGCATAAGACCCTCAAACGCTTAAATTTCAAATGAAAACTGTAAAAGCTCTGGTTCGTAAACGCATTTCTATATAAATATATTTACATGAACCCGAAAACAGTAATTCACATATCAGTTAACATCCTCTTATTCGGTAGAGTAATGTTTCGGTTTCGTTTTGCGTGTTTTGATGAATTATTTATGTGCTCGGTGTAATGTGAATGCGTCTGTGTGCGTGGGTGTCTGCGAGTGTATATGTTTTGTGTCGTCGTGTGTGCACTCGTGTAGCCCTTTTCAAACGTATATACAACATATATTTATATACAAATGGTCGGTAAAACCAAAAACAGGATGCGTTCACCGTTGGGAATTCTATGAAATGTTTGGACATGTCCGTTGAGCACGAACGCATTCGGGACTTTTCCAAACACAGAATATTAATACATTAAGGGATTTGAAATAGATAGAATAAAAATGTGACTTGATGCTAACGAACTGCCATTGTCGTCATGCGAATTAAATGTGTGTTCCCAGTGCGAAAGACACGCTTCGCATTGTGCGGTTCTATGCCGAGAGCATCCGGTGTGGTCTTTTTGACAGGACCACCATTAAACCGATGTCTGCTTAAACTTACACAAGATACGAAACGATGGTCGGTTAGCAAGTATCTATAATTCAGGTAAAAGCTCTCGTTTGCCAAATGCACGCACCGCAATGAAAATTAACATTTTATTTACTGGAATTTTATATGCTGGTTGCTTTTCGGACATATTTTCGGTTTGTTTAGTATTCACGTCATCAAGTGGCCATATCTTTTTTAGGACGCTCAACTTGGAACTAAAAGCCAAACATATAAATATATAGAAACTAGTTCATATAAATTGCATGTTTCATGTTTTTTTATTGAGACTGCCTTCTGTATTTATAGGGGTGAACCCCGGATATGTTGGTCTAATGAATTTTTAAGTAAGCACTGAAATGGTTGCGGTTAACGTTTACTGAGAAGACGGTATACACGTCGCCATTGATCGTGGTTTGAGGTTTGCCTGGCTTGACTTGTCGTACGTGCTATGTGTACGTATCTTTGCTTTACATAAAACTTATATAATATGCTCTTTAAACCTTGTACAGGCTTTTAAGGTGGTGTGTATAATCTAGATTTTATAAATACAATGTTACTCGTATTTGTACGAGTATACCAAAGTTAAACTAAATATTTACATTAGCGTTTTTTCTAGTTATTTTATTTTTTGCAAAAAACCCAAACATTTAAAAAACATGGTTTGAAAAAGGCGGATAGTATATTTTGAAGGGTAAATGGGTGAATGGCAAAAACCAAATTGGGATGCACTCGTAATTAAATAAAAAAATCTGATGTTCCTTATGTGTAATTCTTTGCTTTAGTAAAATTCTTCATTCATTATCAATTTCTTCTATACAGTGATAGCCAACAATATTCGGAAACAACGACATTAATGGGGATAAACTTCCATCTAAATTTCCTGGCTTTATAATTTCGATTGCAATCTGTGTCTTACTATTAAAATATGTGCGTTTAAGAATTTGGTGGCATTAAAAACGATTATATTCCCAGAATTTGCTCCAATTTACTCGTAAATACTATCCACTTTAAGAAATATTTTACTATTCGTACAATCTATTTCATTGAAATTTTCGGTAATAATAATAATAAATGTTTCGAGCGAGACTATCAATATTTGGTGATAACTTTCGAGCTGCTGCAGAAGAACTCAACTCTTCATTTGATGTTAAATGCGATGCCGCACACCGGATTTATTGACCACGAAATACAAATTTGGATTGTCTTGTTGAAGAAATGTTCGGACTTCACCTATTTTCTGCATTGTGGACTCAAATGTCTTTGGGACCATATAATGATATTGTGTCGTTAATACATTGCAATAGTATGGACACAGCCAATGTCTGTAAAACGTTGTTCGAACAAATGGTTCTGAACACAGTATACGGCTCTCTACAAATCAGTCTGAACACAGTACACGGCAAATGATTCCGGTAATGTCGCAAAGGCACTTATCACTTGCCAAATGGAACTCAGAGCAGTGCTCCAAATTTTATTTAAGATTTATTACACTGTTTAAAAATGGTAAGTAAATATAAAATACACTCTCGTCGTAATCGTATACGAATAGTTAAATTGTGTATGGATTTTTGATAATTCAGCTATTCGCACAACTTTTTCAAAAAATGGCGGATGAATCTGTTGTACTATGTATGCAAAGTAAATACAATTTTATTTGAATTTATAAATTTATAAATTATTTTAAATATAATTAAATAATATATCTTTTTTATTTCAGGTTCTTGAAATCATTGATGTGTTCCCTTAACGTGCAATTATGTCTGTGAATTCAGACATAAATTTCTTTAGGGACCTATGGAGCGAAATGTCCAATCTGGGTCCCTGCAATGATCTTTGAGATACTTTACGAACATTTTTCCTGGACCCGGTCCCAAAGAATTGGCCTGAAACAAGTCTGCCAATACTACTTAAAAATGTCTGTGAAATGTCATAAGAGAAGCCACTGCCTCAAGTCCGTCCGTGCAATTGCAATGTTTAAAAGAATGTTTGACGGGATAACAGATGCAAAACAAATTAAATTTTTGATTGGGATTTAAAACCGACCCAGAAAATCTTTTATACTGGTGTTTATGGACTTTGCATCAAATTGATCTAATTGCATTATGTTCAAAAAACGATATTTTACTTTCCGTAATTTTTCATCATAATATCGCACTATTAAAGCCATACATTTGTTAGTGCTTATATCTGTTGTTTCATCTATAATAAGAAAATTGTTGGTCTTTCAGATATTTTTTATGAGCAATAAACTTTCGTTTTAAAGCAACTTCGTTTGTAAGAGTTGCTTTTTTTGTTTCGTATTTAATATCTTTCATAATTTCCGAATCTTGTGCAACCGATTTTATTATTTTATGTGGAGGTCAATCAATGAAAATGTCAAATTGTATTGAAGGAGAAACATAATTATTTTTAAATATGGACGTTGCTAAGTAAGTAGTAACTATTTTATCTGACTTAAGTGATACTTAGTTAGGTGTATGTTATTGCTCAATGTTTTGCTGCTTTACAAAAATAGTTATTCACTGTTTTCGAACCACTTACATTTTTGTTCCCAATCTTAACGGTTTTTTGGTCAATTTTAATTTTTTTTTGAACATGTTGTTACTTCTTTAAAATCCCTAATTTAAATCTAAAAATTGTATTATAAAATTAATGTAAATAATACAAAATGCTTAATGAATCGACCAGTAACGACATTTCGTACATCTCTAACTGTTGCTCTGAATGCTGCTTTTTTTGGTTGTGTAGATTGTTCTTAACTAAAATAATTAGTTTGTATGTAAGATAAAAGAACAAATGGTAAATTAATTAAAAATATACTTACACCTGTACGACACACATTGTTTCCTACTAAGGGTAGTTGGTAATTATTTTCTTTGCCAGAACAAGAGGCATTTTCATTACGCGGAATTAAAAACCTAATTCTAAATATTTACAAAAATATTTGATTACTTACCTTTCCTTATTTAAATCAAAAATATTTCAACATGAAGATTTTTTAAACAAACTATACTGCGAATGTAAATGTAAAATGATATGAAACTGCAATATGAAATGATCAAAAATCTAATAACCAAACTGAGTTTTCGTACTCCATAGAGCTAGCGATTTTATGTCGAAAACCCGTAAACATTATAGAAAAAATGAGGCGTAGCCCCTAAACAGTAGTTTAGTATCCTATTTTGAAGGAGCGGAGCTCCTGAGTATTAATCAGGCTTCAGATCGCGTCGCTTAACCCCCCTCTTTGAGAGAAGGCGTTTAAGTTTATATGAATTATATTATTTATTTGTTTGAAGGGAAAAAACGTTCAAATTATGATTTAAATAAAAATTAACTGTATAATCTTTTTTATTTAAAAAAACAAAAAGCTTTCGAATGAATGATTTAAATAAAAAATTACTGCATATTTTTTTTAAATACATTTTTTTAATAAAATTTGAGTGGGAGGGGTTTTTAGTTTGTATATACATTTTTTTATTTGAAGTAAAATAAATGATTTAATTTTTATTTTTTTATTTATTGTTAAAATGGAAATTTCATATACCCTTTTTTATATTATTGTCCAATAAATAAACTTTATGGTACTTTAAATAATGAATAATAATAAATAATAATAAAACATTAGTATTTGGTTGGATATACCTTGATCTTGAGAACATGACCGCATCCCCTTGCCATACTCTCTACAAGTCGCTGGCATCGTGTCACGGGAATATTGTTCCACGCATTTTCAACTCCAGCATACAATTTATGAAATGATCCAAACTTCGACGAACGGTCGAATGGCATGCCAGGACATACAACCCCAAACCATTACGTTTCCACCACCAAACTTAAAAGTTTTAATAGTATATAGTATAATCTATCTCTGTCAATGCTCCAGAGGAACAGAAACTGGTTCTCCGAAGAAGATCACGGACCTTCGCACGAGGATCAATAATAAAATGAAGTTGCACAATGGGCCAACATTATGGCCTACGTGCCGCAAAATTCGGTGTTTTTCGACATCAAAATAAAATGTATCTATCTATTTAGTATAATGGATTAAAAGCTGCTTGTCCCGGACGCCAAACATGATGATTACCATCAGTCACTGCCCGATTAAACTTGGACTCGTCACTCAAGAGTACGTTTTTCCAATATAGGACTGCAACTGCCACTGTTTCCTTTGGCGAATTCAATTCTTTTGACTCTTTTTTCTTGGAGACAAGTGTCACCATCATGGAGACAACGGCGAATGGTCCATTTGCTCACCTCGAGTCCTAGTTTTTTTTATCTCCATCGACGAGATGAACGGATCACGTTTGGCACATCGTACAATATTTCAGTCGTCTCAGTCTGTTGTTTTTTTTGGCTTCAGCTTCCGACAAATGTTATCGGTGGTGTTATGCTAGTGCCGTAGTGCATTGATAACCTTGTGCCTCGAACACTCCGGAAGCTCTGCAATCTTCGTGTTTTTCATGTTTTTATCTTTGAAGGCCTTTATAGTCTTCCGCAATTCTGGTGTGCAGCACGATTTCTTACCCATGGCTAATCGACAAAATGTTGTAGTATTTATCTTAAATAAGAATTATTAATAATTTAAGTTACCTTAAGATTAAAAAAAACACACACAAAAAAAGTGTAATTGTGCAAATGAAACGTTCGTATGCGTTATAATTACGTGCACCACGCTAAATGATGCTTTGTGTGTGTATTTCATTTCCTGATACAAACAGAAACAAAAACATTTGAAGTAACTGTTTGTTTTCATAACAAAGCAGATTGCATTGTATTCGGAAACAAAATGTTTACCCATCTCATACGTTTTCGGCTACTTATTTTACATATTTTCATAGATTTTCAAAGCGTTTTAATTCTGTGCACCCGTACACTTTTAGGTCACACTTTATTTATTTTATATTTTCATTTTAAAAATGTCGTATTATTCAAATATGTATATTTTATGATTAATAACATTTGGATTTTTTTTTAATTTTTGGGACAAATACAGATTAAACTTCAATCACAAGTAAACAAAAATTATAGTTATTGTACTAGCTATTAAAACACAAACATATTTTTTTTTGTTTTCCATGTTTTTTGAGAGGGGGATAAAAAGCATTCGAATGGATGATAATAGCTGTATATATATTTTATTTTATTTTTTACTAACATGTCATACAAACACTTTTTATTTGAATGAAAAAAAAAGAATCCTAATCAAGAAGCTAACACATGAACTCTGACAAAATTTTATATGAATCAGGTCTACATTTAACTCTAGAGTACTCCTGCGGAAGGGAAACAACAGAGTTTCCACAACCGAAAAAAGTACGTGAAATCTTTGGAGAAGATGTGTCTGACAATGCTCAGTTACTAAATATGTTAGCTCGACAAAACACCCAACTACCTAATTCCCGCTGGACCATTATCAACAGGGTATAAGTTGCTGGAGGAGTGGTCAGGCAGCTTTTGTGTGTTTGTGTTCATTTCATTTTAAAATTGTAGAGAAATGGTTTATTGAAAACCGACTACAGTTAAGCACTTCTAAAACAGAACTTCTCCCATAAAAGAATATAAAAACTATGCAACTCTCTGATTGGACCAGAACCAGCTCAGGGAGTCTTCCGTTCACACAAAATAACTACCCTTTGATTAAATAGCCGTTAGAGTAATCATTGGATTTTTGTGAGTAAACAAAATGTATAATAGTAATAAGGACACTCATGGCAGGCAGTACAAAAAAATAAGATTTGATCTATTAAAATAGTTTCTGGTACACAAAATATATAAAAAGAATTAAACAAATATGTCGTTTCCAATTAGTTGTCTGTCACTGTATATAATGACCTATAGGTCATTGTTTAAGAAACCACCTTCACAAGATCAGAGCTCTAAAATCGCCATTATGTAGAGGTCCATCAGCCACTGTATTCATGTTTCCAAAATTTAAATGAGAAGCAGAAGTATCATCATGGCTTAAAAATAAATATCAATGATAAATTGGAAATTGTACAATCAAATTGTTATATCAAATGATGTTGTAAAAAATTTCGTTTCAATTTGGTCTCGAATATAGTGCATTAGTAATATATTTCCTTGCATAACGACAGATAAAATATGATTATGTAATGCTGTTTAGTAGCTTTGCGAACGTACTCGTATACATAAATATTATACCGATATCGAATTCGACAAAAAAAGATTGCTCTAATTTGTAACTGACAGCGCACCCTCTGGCAAGAATTCATCATATACGGATATTAACAAGAGGTCAGAAATGTTATGCTCACACACATTGAAAAATGTTTTTTTTCGTTGTGGTTTTTTGGTGAAAGTGTATGTATTACATTATTATACTTATTCTTTTTCTGTGTTAAAATTTCTTGAAAAATGATGGGTCAGAATTTCATGTTTTTTTTATACATATTTTTTGGCATATTTTATACAATTTAAATGTATTTGTGGAAATAATGGTAATGTGTATATTTTAGTTTATGTAAATAATATAAGAATATATTGACCTTCATTTATAATATTTAATATTTGATATTGTTTTTTTAGTTCATGGTTTTCCGAAGAAATTACCGAATCTGAAATTGCACCCTTCAAGTTGACGACTACACGACCCACATTTCCACCGTGACGTTGACAGCACTTATTTGTCTGTGCCATTCGGATCCGGTATGTAACTGACAATTCAATTTGCGAGTTCCAAAAATACTATGAAAACATTTTCTAGTTGTTTATATGCATCATTATAATGCTCACACACCCCATCATAATACCCGACACGCAGTCATATAAATAAGAATATTATGATTTCACATATAAAGCTTATTATATATTATACAATTGTACATTGCCGACTTCTTATACAAATACACATACACTCAGCTTTCAGTTTTCTGAAATAAATTTTATTTTCGCATGGAAATATATTTAATCCACTATAAATATACACATAGTGAAACGTTTCGAAATGGCAATCTAAGCAGAGCGTCAGGAAAATTTTCAATTATCATAATTTATAAAAAAAATGGATTCTTGAAATTGTTGAGAGCGGATGACACAAATGTTTCACATGCAGTCACTCGAGTATAAATGGTTTTTAAGAAGCTTCCGTACATAAGAATGTATATATAATATATACGAGTATATGCGAATGTTGCATGGTAATTTGGTATGTATATATATATAGTATGTACTTATGTCGTTACGATGGTTTGCTCATGAGCTTTTCTTTATGCGCCGGGGTTTATAAGCGTTTGCTAGCATAATATCATATACAAGGAAGAACATTTAAGGTAAATCATATGGGAATGTGTAGCAAAATGTGCAAAAATAGAAACATTTAAGGAAACGATTGGAAAAGCTCGAAAAATGTGTGCGTTGGTATTATTTAGAGTTTATATGTATATATAATTGCATATTGTTATAAGAAAATGTGGTCATTGTCACAACTCTTACGGAAACCAATGACTTAGACTTAAGTAATTAGCTTATCTGAACTTCACTATACGCCGTAATTCGTGACATCGAAAACGATCTTTTATGTATTCAAGTAGACATTATCACACCAGCTAATAACTCCGAAACTATAAGAAGTCCACCGGTTCATTGTTATTAGACACTGTTAGGCGACAAGATCCGAAGGAAGTTTAGGCCATTGGAACTGGTTCAACAAATATCAGCACACGTCCAATGCCGTTAAAGAAGCTAAAGAAGCTACTATTTTCCAGAAAGCTAAGATAATATGAAAAAAAAATCCAAAAAAATCCAAAACAAATTAAATCACACCGAAAAAAAATGTCTACTACATTAAAACTAATAGTTAAGCATTGTTCCCGGTCAGACCGATGTCTATATATGACAACATCCAGTCGACTTTTCATTACTGTTCGTCTACAAGGTAGACGATATCTAATAGATAAAAGTGTTGATTTTTCATTGATTGCTCCCTCATCATCCGTAAAGAAAAAATGGACTTTTTTTTTTTTGCAGCAAATGGATCAACAATTGTCTCATTCGGAGAAAAACTAGTTCTTGTTGATTTTGGTATACGAGTACAAAAGAACTGCTGACTTTCTCCGACACTTCGAACTACTTGTATATTTAAAACAAAGAAAATTTCACGATAAAATCACAAATATTGAAGTATCATCACTCAATAAGTCCGTAGGATAACTAAGAAAAACATTTTTTTTTGGCAAAATTCTATCTTATTCATCAACATACGAGTACATTCCTTCAAGAGTGATACAATCAGTACAACGCCGCTCTAGCATTTAGACACCTTTTTTGTAAAACGATTTGTCTTTGGCCTCAAAACAAGCTTCAGTTTCAGCAATCACCTCATCATTCGAGCCAAATTTCTTTCCGGCGAGCATTTTTTCAGGTTTGCGAACATGTAGTAGTCGCTAGGACTGGAGAATACGGTGGGTGCGGAAGCAATTCGAAGCTCAATTCGTGCAATTTGGCCATCGTTGCGATCGACTTGTGA
>JANSTU010024016.1:0-13039 GCA_027564075.1 Bolitophila hybrida
TACATACACTTACACTCACACATATAGACATGTAGAAGATAAAAGGTATACGTTCTGCGAAGCGTATATAAGGGTAGATTTAAGGAATGAATAAACAGTTGAAATTAAACCCTTGACTCAAACACGTAGTGTACGCTACAATTAGTATTATGTTAAATTGCCTGTGCACGTTAAAATGTGGCTTTAAATTAAGATCTTGTTGTATATTATCTTTATTGGAATGGTTTGTTTTGTCTGTATAGTGTAGTGTTGTTGTATTATTTGTTTTATTTTGAGATTGAGAGCTCTTATACTTATCAGCAGTTATTGTATCCAGTGATGTGCGTGGTTGTTGACTTTCCATAGTCTCTGCCTTTGATATCTCTGTTGCTCTTTCTAATTAAATTGCCTTTGCTAAGTTAACATTTTCAGCCTCAAGTAGTCGTTTCTGTAGCTGCTTGTCCGAAACTCCAAGCACGATTCTATCTCGATTCCATTTCTCCAAATCCGCAAAATTTAACACTCTTCTTGAAATTCAGTAAGAAGTTATCAAATGGTTCACCTTCTTGCTAACACCTTTCATGAAATACAAAGCTCTGATATACCTCGTTTTTATTTAATACAGATACGAACTCTGCTCGGTCTTCATCTGTTATGTTAAATGAATTAAATGCCTCCACTGCTTCTGGACCAATGTATTCCATGCTGCTTTGTTCTTTGTAAATGTACCGTACTTTTGGCGGACATGGCCACATGTTCTTTTTTTCAGGTGCTTGTTTTCTGTTTCTATTAGCTTTTTAACCATAGCCATAGCCGAGTGGGTTAACGCGTTGGCCTGGTTTATGGGAGGTCACCGGTTCAATTCCGGCCGGCAGACCGAAGTGTTTTTCGAATAGCCTATTTTTGAAAGAAGTTATTTATTTGGAATAACAGTACATTAATGCCATCAATTACGATTCGTAACATATACACACGCACCTTGTATAGAACAATAAGTGTATGATGACGATGATTCCAAATATAAATAGATACTCTTTAATTCCTTGCACCGCTCCTTGTTTATTGATAATACTAGACTTTAGCGATTTAGCTCCATAGATTATTAAGCTTTTTAGCCGTTTTGTCCTTGATATTTATGATTTGTCCGTTTTTAAGCACTCCTAATATTAATAATAATAATAATATTTTATGGCTCTAAAATAAATAAATATAATTAAAGAGACAGAGAAACATAATATTAGTTTAATTAAAATATAGTAAATCATTAAACACATCAAACATCATCTTTAACTAAAAAAACAGTTTGCGCAAAATCCGAAAAATACGCCCACTGTGAAGATTCACTTTCAATTAGTCATCGCAAATCCATACCAATATAATATCACAAATGTTCATTCACATTTCGAAGGACCATAAATCGACTAGACCGAATCGCGTGCAAAATATCTCCCGGACATTTCAAATCATGATTTATCTGTAATGCCACGCAGAATTGTTATTGAAATTGCTTTAAAAAGAATAAATAAATTGTATTTGTATTGTCTTATTGGTCAGACGCGTCTTATATAAATATATATTATATTTAGCGCTTACGTCTCTATCCGTGAGACGTTTTTATTGTCGTCCCTGGCTAGGCACTCTCTTCATGTGAATGTGTGCGCATGGCAAACAATTATTAATTTATTATCCGCGTTATTTATTGGCTATAGCACGGCCGCATCGAACACCCCCGAGTGGCACACGCGCATGCGCAGGATTCATATTCGAATCATAAATCAACCCACTCAATTCTCTCAGTGTATAATATTGTGCGCTTTGATACTTTATTTTATTTGTAAGTACATTCGCTAAGACGTTTTATTCTTTTTTTTTCTGTGTCTCAACGTGAATAGAATAACACTAATTTTCAATTAAAATAGTTTTCTGTATAAAATGAATCATTAAATCTACCGCACGAAACAGGATCTACTTCTGGAATCTTAAGACGTTTACACAATCTTGAATCTATTCTACATTTAAACAAATGCGTCGTATTTATTAGCCACCGTCGTAGTGCAGATTTACGACTGTATGTTTGCGTGTGTTGTTTACTGTTCCGCACACGCACCGTCCGCACGCGCGCACGTACTAGATCAGCCTCCACGCGCAGTCCTGTCAATAATACCACCCACGCAGAGTACGCGTATACAATTGCACGTATGTCTCACTTACACACAGGCGAAATAACTATTGGTCTGCACAACATATTGTATAGTATAATTCTTACACAGAGTTCACAACTGTTGCTGATAGAACAGGCAGTTAACGACATGTCATCCACGCTGCGTTTGTATATGAATAACGATTGAGCTCGCATGAGGCTCCTCGGCCGAGAGCGCAATGGCGCATGTCCACCAGAAAGAGAGCCCTATTGTAACACAACGACAATTGGTAATTTTTAATCAATGGTCTCAGAATATTACTACATTCCGCAGGCGCCCCATAAATCTTAGTACATGCTCTGTACAATTCGTACAATTTTCTTCGTACAGGGAGAGACAGAGCTTACACAATAAAATAAATATGCCTATATATAACATCATATTATAATATAGATTATATTATATAAAATACATTTCATGGTATATGTTGCATAAAATCCAAGACGTTGTACACCGTTTGATTGCCGTTGTGTGTATTTTGTCTTTTCCGAACTAAATATGGAATTTATTTGTGTTAAAGAATGTTTATTGTTATGCGAATAACCAACAAACAATTTATCTATAGATATATCTTTCGGTGTATCCTTTTATTTACACAATAATATTTTAATAATGCATGCGTATTTTATCCTGTGTGAATGCGTTTTCTTCGTTGTTATTATTTGTCGATGCACCGCGACTGCACTTTATCTCGATACAGCAATAAAGGAATTATGTCAATTGAATGCGATATATATAATACGAGTATTATATGTATATTGTATATAGTTATAATAATATTTTTTTGATCTGCAATTATTCGAAAATGTTGATTATATTAAATATTAAATAGATTGTAAATAATGAAAATAAGTAAACAATTATTTAAACCACACCAAAATTTACTGAAATACTGATTTTTAGTGTTTTTAATGTTCGTGTAAATCATGCACATATTATCTACTTAAATTAAGATTTTGTTCTTAATTTATGAAATTATTTCCTACTTCCATTAAATTCGTAAAATAAGAAGAAAAAATTGTTTTAAGAAAACATTCCTTCTTTTGATTTAAAAAAAAAAAATTACTGATATTTAGTAAATTATTGCTTTCCTTATGCAAACAAATAATTTAAAATCCTTCCGTTTTGACAGCTATGGGGGGTTAAAAGATACTAAACTATAAAAAATAAGGTTTTTAAGTCAAAATAAATGTATAAAAAAATAAAATGCAGCCATCCTCAAGGAAAATTTAATGGAAATTTAATATATTTTAGGCCGATTTTGCATACTGCCTAGCCAATTTTGATGCGTCAGACATATGCGGTGTTTGTCGACTCTGATGCAGAAATTGTAGCAATTGGGTACGATTTTGATTCCCAATATCTGCATAATTTCAACAGTTACTCTGAAGACTGAATTTCAATTATTATTTACTTATGTCTTAGTTTAGATATTTTGCAGTAAAGTAAACAACAATACTATTTCATTTTTAATTATGCGAGCACTCTATATTTATCATTTGATTGCGTTTTTCTCCGCTTTGTTGAGAGGGGAAATATGACATCATTATTACTTTGCATAATTTTATTAAATATTTAAATTTTCCTCTGACAACTCGGACTTTCCTGCAGAGGGATATCTTCACTAGTTGCTTCGTCTGCTTCCGGCCCAAGTGAACACCATCGTTTTAACTTGCCGTAGTGAGTACCGACAAATAAGGCCTTTGGTTGCGCTGTGCATCTTGTATATCCACTACAAGGTAGCGATCGCAGTCTGGTCGATCAACACCATGTCTCCTTCCACGTACTGCTTTGGTGTCTGATGTTTAGCGTCCAACCTGGTTTTCCAATTTTTCTTTTCTGCGTCAGCCCGTGAAGCAATATCACTGATGTGATGTGTATGCTGTACCTCTATCAGTAACTACTTGACTCGGTAGACCAAAATACCTTCCTTAAAAGCTGTCATCAATTCGTATGTGGTATTTAATTGGTTCTCATCATTCGGCAATTCACTTCCAGTCAGCACGTTTACAATGCGTCACTTTGATCGATCTATATTCGCAATATTCGTTCGGTAACAACTGGAACATCTCTCGCTTCTTAAAATGGAGCTCGATTCATAGCGTCAACGTAAGCCAAATGCATCCCAGCGGGACCGGCGACCTCCCATAAGCCAGGCCAACGCGTTAACCCACTCGGCTATAGCTATGGTTTTATGAACTAATTGGCAATCCGTGGTACCATTGTCTCTGTCGCTTTCGTTGTTGCGACGGCTGCACAATCTGTCACTATTGGCCGACAATGGCCAACACTTCCAGCTCGTGCAATGAATATTTGCTCTCTGCCGGTGTGCAGTGTATGGTTCCGCATAAACCAGCAATGCTGCTGACGAGCCGTATTCCATACAAACTGGTTGGCACCAGCATTGAAAATGCTGACGACTTTTTGCTGTTCATTTCCCCTACCAGCAATAAAAATTGATGATTATTTTGCTGGTCAGCAACATCATTGTGTTTTTGACGATACCGTTACTATGGTTTGCAGTTGCTATGAACAATTTCCATTGCACAGAGCACTATTCACAAATTTTTGCATTTATTTATGACATTTCCAGAATATAATGTGCAATAATGGAATTAAATTTTACGGACGATGAAATTGAAAAGATCACCGATTTTGTAAATAACAATGAAATTCTATACAACGTTCGCCATCCAAAATACCGCGACACAGAAACTAAAAACCGTTTGTGGCTTCAGCTAGCTGGAGATTTAAATAAAAAATGTGAGTAAAGTTGCAAAATAGATAGAATTCATTCTGCCATGATACGGCTCCCACTCCATTGAAATAATCTTTAAATTTATCTCGTGTGGTTTTTTCCACTACCGAATGAACGGCCAGCGTTACCAAAAATGGATTTTAGATATGGGCAATTCAAAATGTTCATCTGCATGCGTTGCTTCATTACGCATTAACATATGTTATGCAAAATGCATGCAATGAATAGAAGTAGTAAAGAATATCCGAAAGCGAACACTTAAAATTCCAAACGCGTTTTC
Source organism: Bolitophila hybrida (assembly GCA_027564075.1). Taxonomy (NCBI): domain Eukaryota; kingdom Metazoa; phylum Arthropoda; class Insecta; order Diptera; family Mycetophilidae; genus Bolitophila; species Bolitophila hybrida. The sequence goes on from JANSTU010024016.1 coordinate 5,219, forward strand.
TGTAGTTCATCGAGCTCGGGAATGGCGATAATTCTATATTGCTTTTCATTTATCGTTTAAGAAGTGATCTAGTGGATAGGGCCTCATCATATTATCATTTAAAGCAAATGCTTCATCGCCCAAAATGACATTTGGCAGAATTACATAAGTATATGTTAATTTTTGTGGTGACGGTATCCCAAATTCTTTATTTTGAATGTTTTGAGTAAATAAAAATTAAATCATATTAGATCGCCTTCTCGTCCATACGAACCCACATCGATTCGATAAATTTATGATAATATTCCAGAAATGTAATGTCGTCGCCAACCAAATATTTAATATCAGATTTTGAAACGTTCGATCTACAATTCTTTCTTTAAACATTGCTTGTGTTGGTTTTCGCTTTTTTTTCTTTTCTTCCTAATCAAAATATTCTTTATATATACAAAATAAAGCAATATCAACATCGTTCTCCCACTGTGCTCTTTCGCAATTGTAATTATTTATCTTTTTCCAAGACATATTTAGCAGACACATGCAAATGCACACCAATGTGATTTCGGAACGACTGACGAAATGCTAGTGCATTTGTGTTGTTGCTGACGAATAAATGCTGGTGCATGCGGCACCAAAAATCGAATGCTGGCGCCAGCACCAGCATTTTGAAAAACGGCGCCAGCATGCTGGTCAGCAGTTTGCTGGTTTATGCGGAACCATAGCTTTGCCATCTATGGATTCATGCATTGACAGTCCTGCCAAACACACACTGCTGGCATCGGTGTGTACCTCATGTCGTTGCTTCACATCTTACATGCACAACTGTGGTTCGTTTCTCAAACACTTTTTGAGATCCTCGAATGCTTCCATCCGTAAACGGCTCCATTGGAACTTCGAGTAGTTCTTCACAAACTTCTTGAAGAAACCAGTCAATCCCAGAAATCGTCTTACTTCATGTACGTATTATGTATTGCTGCTTTTCTCTCTCGAGATAGATTTGATGGACCAGGAATTTTATGAGTTGTCTAGTCGCAACGTCAGACCCACTTTTTTAATGGACTGCAGGGAGCGCTTTAGACGGTCTAATCCATGCTCGAAGCTGTCACTTGAGATAATGGTGTTATCCAGATATGTCAATATTTCGCCCGGTGGTAACATATCTCATTCATGCATGTTTGAAAATCACTTGCACCATTGACGAGCCCGAACTGCATTCTGGTAAACTCGTATTGTCCATCTTATGCTATGTCCATCTGGTCCAGCTTCGTAAAATAAGTATACCATCCAAGTTTAGCCAATATCTTCTTGCTTACATGAATTGAAAAATACTGCTTAACGGTAATAATAATCCACACACATCTGGTCTTCTCCATTAGCTTTCTTAACCATAACAATTGGTGAAGAATATGCCGAACTACTCCTTCTGATCATTCCGGCGGCCAGTAATTATTAGTGAAACAGTCTCAGTGATCCTTCAACCCTGATGATATCTGATTCTCACTGCTCGTACTAGCATCTCCTATCTTTGGCACAAATCACTAATTTCTTTTTTGTCCACATAGCAGATTGGTACCCAATAAAATCTCGTCTGGTTGAAGATGTTGATCCTCGACTAAGTGATAAGTGACTAAGTGATAACCCCGTTGTAGATTTGACCATCCACCAAGACATCTGCTGTTAGTTTTGACGAACACAAAATTGGTTTAGCACCAAAACCTTGTATATGGAATGGGTTGCACGATTCGATTCCACCTGTTGTACTCGCTGGTGTTTTTCCGATTAGTGATCGTTTGCTGCCACCGTCAATGAATGCTTTCATCGTCACACCGTTCACCCCGACCAATTTGTTCATCGCTCCACTAACGACATCCTCAATTTGCATTACTCGTTCATGACGAACACTACGACAGTAATTTTTTTCATGGCCATAAGGACTACACTTTTCGTACTTTATCCTCGGTTTCGGACAATCTGAACAAACGTCGAGCTGCTTAGCTGTCGCTGTTGTGTTGCTTAAGTTATTAAAAAAGCTGTTATTATTGTTATTCGGAGGATTATAAAAACGGAAAATAATAGGGACCCTTAAATTTAATCTAGTTTAATACAATGTTTGGTTTTTAGTTACAGATCAACTAACAAGGTCGTGGATCGACTTGCGCATATAACATTATATAAATTAAAAAAATTGTGGCTTCATGGCCAAAAGAAAAGCCAAAAAATGTTTTTTTCATATGCATTTATTTTATATAAAAAATACATGAAAATCACCCTGAAGAGGTGCATTTCTTAAAAATGCTCGAATGGATTTCCGTTGTCCTCAAACCAGTGATTTAGAGTTCTAGACGTATTTGTTCAAAAAGCAGTCTTGTGCACGACAGCAGGCAGATTGAAAAGTGACAAATCGTTTCTTATGAGTCTGTGTCAGCCTGACTCGGGACTCAAGGTTTTTTATACAATCGATTAAAAGCTTCGCGAATATTTGCCTGTAGATAGAGTATTTTTAACAGAGTCAATGATATGAGATCTAGCACAGGGTATTAAGTATCAACTCCACACTTGTTTAATTCAACTTTGGTTAATGAAAAGTAGTTTGACGTTAAATACGTATGAATCCTCTGAGTGTGATTGTGAGGAACTGTTGCCATTTTCGGATGCTCATAATTCGTTGGCGATTGGTGAATTGAAAACGGAATCTACGTTCCATCTAGCGCTGACGAGAGCGCTGTTTCTTTGGACTCCAAATAGTATTTTTTTGGTAACAAACAGAGTGCAGAACACACTATTGAAATATGATATCTAAGATATGTATGAGTGGTTGAGGAGAGGAAATCCGCTACCGGAGTCCAAATACTGTCCAGTAAGAGCGACGCCACCCCACAGCAACGAGCAACAAAATTGGAGAAGCTAGTCGGAATTAATAAAGAGACACCGGAGCAATATATGAAAGAACCACACTCCTGCGCACAATGCGATTGTCATCATCGCAGGAGCTATTTCCGTCCAACCAACACACACACGCACCACCACGTTGCCTAGCCTTCCAGGTTTTCAGTTCACAGTGAGCTTGGAATCATTTCAAATAATACAAAAATATATACAGCGAACAGTTATGCTCACGAACATAAAAAACAGGTGAGCTATGTGTGAGCTCACCTCGCTCACAATGTTCACGTGACTGGGTACAGCTAGTTATTATAAGAACATATACACACATATATGGATTTTACTGGCGTGTTTAGAGCTGGATTTAAAGAAGATACGCAGATTAGCGATTTCTGATCCAAATTTAACATTATCATCCAAGCTATTGTAAAAGCGGATCTTAGTCTGCATAGTTTCTTAATAGATGTTATGGATTTTTTTCTTATTTAAAATGGTAAATTAGGGTTACCAATATAAACTAATTGGCTTAAAAATTATAGTCGCGTTTCGTTAGTGTTCAACATTTATTGCTTGCATTTCGTATTTTTTCTATTATCTTTATAGCGCTTTTTTAACAAGTTTTTTTTGTTATAAGATGTTTTTGTGTCCAACACTTGCATATTATATGTTAAATTGTCTGCAATCAAATATTATTGTTAAAGTTCTAAAAATCCGGGACAACGATTACAAGCATTGAAAATAAAATGCACCAAAAAAAGTAATCGCGTGCATAATAATGTAATTAGTGTTTTGCGTCAATAAATCCGTCTTTAAGTAAGTTATTATATTTAATAATGATAGATTCTGATATATTTGTCATATACAAGCGGAAAATATATAAATTATCTTCCTTCCGGCGCGCATGTTGTTCCGGCTTCGGTGTCGATGCGTATCGACCTCGCACATCAGATTTTAGATTTTTAATGGATTGTGATTTAAGATGCTATAAAATATATGTTTATTCTCACATTTGGCCTTTTTTAGATTTAGCTATATGTGCGTTTCATGTATAGTATCAATATGTATGTATATTTATGTATATTATATGGTATGCTATTCGTGATACCATCTTCTAAATCAAAGCGCAAAGCGATTTCCATTCTTTCCGTTTCGATTAGGATGCGCCGGACAGGACGGCATGGCGCAGTGCGGTGAATTGAATCCGGTCCGAAGGACCATTATAAATGATTTGTTTTGATGGCTATCGCCGTAAAACATATATTTCTATAAATATTTTATAATCCCTAAGCGGTGCTGGGCGCTACTCCTGTATGTGTAAGTTTATATGTATATAGTATAGGTATATGTGTGTGTAGACCTGGTGCACCAATAAAACTAATATTTGCCTCAGTGAGCTCGCATAAACTATAAATATACTCGCCATTCGAGCAAAGAATACATATGGTTATAAAATACAAAGCATCCCGGCCAACGAATTTATTGCTCTCATCACTTTTATTTATTCACATCTTTTGTGCTGCCCGGCTCGCGAGCATATCTAAGGCAATTGTATAAGGAATACTTCTTGTCTTGTGTGTATATGTTTGTATGTATATTCAGAATATTATGCTAGATTCGTTTATTTATAAAATGTATTTGTAATAGCGTCCTTTGAGCAATTGCGCGAATTGGAGAAGCACTTTTGTGTGCTTGCAAAATAAGTTTGCACGATTTTATTGTGCTGAAAGAGAATCGGGATGCTATGTGTGGTCTTGCTTGTCAAATGAGAAGTACAAGCATTTCTTGAATTTACGAAAACATAAAATACTCTGCAATACATATAGACATAACCTATGATTCGTGCTTTTTTTTGGTCAAAAGTATGTATTTTTTTTAGGCGGTATTTTTGTATTATTATTTTTCCCAAGTAATCAATTGTCTAATTCAAATGAATACCAATAAAAATTATGAGTACATTTGGGAGCAGGTCACATGCTCGAATGTTATTTTACGAGACCGGCGTAAAATATATATGCTAAATTGTGTTGTGTTTTAAAAAGCCAAACTAATATTTTTTTTTACATATAATTTATTACGCTAGTCTTAATTTGCAAATGTTTATTAAAAAAACATTTGATAAAACATTTTTTTTTAAAAATATTATTATAACTTTGATGACGCCACAAAAATACCTGTTTTACAAGCTACAATTTTTTTGCTAACATTTGCCAATCATCAGACATAATTGTAATTAATTGCTTCGAGTATAGTATATGGAAATATATATTGTCATCAAATGTCATAAGTAAGAGTTATGCCTTATTGATACATTTCTGCTGAGATTTAAGTAAAATGTACACATTGATCAATTTCCAGTTCCGAAAATTTTGTATGTTATTTTCGTACACTATTTTGTTCTTTTCTTTTATTATATTTATGACGTATTGTGAGAGGGCGGATACATTTGATTAAGGTGCTCGGTGGTGGTAAACTTTTGCAGCTGTGACTTAGAGGTTTCAGGCAGAATAACAACGAGAGTCTCAATCAACTCATATGGAAAATCTATCCAAAGTCAGTGAGCGGTACTTCAATCGTTGTTGAAATTGTAGCAAATGTAGCAGCTTGCACTTTTAATAAATTATATTTTGCTATGTTGTCCTTGTTGAATGAAATGGGCATCTCTACAGGCCCAAGTGATAATAAATGGACTGACAACGCAACTGACGTTCGTCAAATGGCGTTCGTCGCATCACATACAAGTAAAAAGGGTAGAATCCAACTTAGACAAGAACAAAAAGATGCATTCTAATATGTTTTGTTTTTTTATTTTTTGGTTTGTTGTTTTTTTTTTGGTTTTTGTTTTGTTTTTTCTTTAGAATTTTGTTGTTTGTTTTTTGTGTTTAGAGTTTTATTTTTCGTTTGTTTTTTTGCGTTTATTAAATGTGTTTTTTTTTCTTGGGTTTTTGTTTTTTTTTAAGTGTGGGCGCCGAAATGTGCGCGACGAATTGTGGGTGCCGAAACAGCCGCAAGCCATGTAAGATGTGCCTGATATGATTGTCGCTGTATTCAATTACAATTGTAAGTATCAACGCATCAACGCTCTTATTTATATAAGTTTGTTTTGTTTTGATTAATGTATTTCAGACTAAAATTATCATATTGTAATTTTAATTTAATTGTTATAATTGCCTCTTTGTGTGCAATATTGTACACTCTTATTGGTCGAAGTGACCTTTTGATTTTTATTTTAGTTGTATTAACTACTTGTGATGTTGGAACGGGCCTTGCAGAGTCATCCAATTGCATGTCCTCATCCTCCTCGTCCTGCCATGTTAACTTATGATGCCTGCGGTATTGATAGTTTTTGATTATCTGTTCTTCAGTTTTTGGAATCTCATTGGATCCTGTAATGCCGCACACCGGATTCATTGTCCATTACGGGTTAACACGAGTGGTCAGGTAATGCTAATATACTGTGCTACTCCTAGTGGAGCTACTGTGCTCTAACACTAACAACACATCCCCGATGGTTAGGTCTTAATTTGCCCTGACGCGTCTCTAACAACTTTGCAGGTCAAATGCGCATATTTTTTAGATATTTCTATGCACCGAGATCTATCTTGCTATTTATATTCGGAATCGTGAATCATCAACGCCGTCATACACTTATTATTCTATACACACGCGTATATGTTAATTATTGGCATTAATGCTCCGTTATTCCAAATCAGTAACCTATTTCGTAAATAGGCTATTAATAGCAAGAGAAACCTACTGATTTAAAGTGTTACGGGTTTGATTCGGCGACCTCCCATAAGCTAGGCCAAGCTAGCCAACGCGTTTAAACTCGGCTATGGTTATGGCTATGGCTATGGTTACTTTTTGGAATACCCTGTCTTTTTTATGTCTATGTGTGTGTCTATTGTTTTTGTGTTAAGTGTTTTTACACTGTTAGAGAGAGTACTTAACTCACTATTAGGATTTTGTTCTGGTTGTGTTCTTATTTTTGTTTCTGATCGCTTTATAATAAATTAATGAATATAATTTTGTATCTGTAGTATACTTTGAATTTACCGGTTGCATATGAAAGTTTGTTCTCATTCGTTAGACGAGTTTGTGGTAGATTTTTAAGGAGTTTCGTTTTTGGTTTTTAAATGTTTTTACAGGGTTTGAGGTTTAAGTAATGGTTTTTTGAGGTTGATTTTGGGGTTTTAAGCAGTAGTTCTTAAGTTCTTGGTTTTTAGCTGTTGTTATAAAGTTATATCTATTAATTTGTATAACCCTTAATGTGGGTAATTGTTGCATACTGCAATTTATCTTAACCTCGTATCTCATTTCTCACTTACATTCCACATACATCGCATTATGAACCAAACCAGTATATGTTAATTGTTTTAATTTATATATTTGTGTGCTTTAAATTATTAACTTAATTAAGTTGTGCTTGTGAATTTATTTATAATGGCCCTTCGAGCCTGAATTGTATGGTTTTTCGTATCGACTTTTGTGTTCGTTTTTGTAACATTTACTGTATATTTTTGAATTATTAAATATTCATTTTTTCGTCATTTTTTTTGTCTTTTTTTGGTGAGCAATACCCCAAGAAAGAATGGAAGTCGTCATTAGGCACAATTTCTGTGTACGGTGACTAAAAGAACATACTAATAATGAATGCAAGGATACAAACAAATGCAAATACTGCAATGAAAACCACAACTACTTACTATACATATAGATGATTCGTATTCACGTACTAAAATTATTTCTGATTTTTTTTTTCTGTTAGTTCTGTTTTGTCCACTAATACTAACAATAATATGACGATGCTTGTAAATAAGAAGAAGAAGAAAACATAAAGTAGAAATAATAAAAAAAACAAAGAAAAAATGCACGGATAAAAAAAGCAATGAAACTTGTCTTGCTGAACCTATTATTCCTGTTTCATCTGATTTATTGACTGTTCCTGTTTCGTCCGTAATT
>JANSTU010024027.1:0-13037 GCA_027564075.1 Bolitophila hybrida
TATATATAAATCAATAATAAACAAATCACATACACTAATACACGTGCTCGCCATTGTCACATTCATTTAGCTCTTAGCCGCCTCGTTGAGGATGTGCTAATCTTGAAGTGCTACATTATGTCAGAATTGATTAAAATATTCTGGAAGTGTGCGGCGATTTTTCAAAGTGCTTCATTGCATTATTATATTTATGTACATATCGATATAAAATGTATGAGTTTAAATTGAATTTAATATGTGAAAGGGAGAAAAGGTGCGACACAGACAGACACCTTCTTTGCGATAGTGTGTCAGGTGCGGTTGAAGTTAAGGCCATCGTGCCGAGTGTCACCAACGTATTGAAGGCAATACACAACGAGTTGAGGATAATTTGATTATAATACACAGAAAGAATCGCTTTTAGAAATGAATTTGTCAATGGAGGCGAGCATCTATTGTACACATAAATTATTTAAAGTTTTTATTATTTTTTGTCTTGTTTGCTAGTACAAAAATAGAATAAAATAAATTCTTTTTTGCTAAAAGCATACAAACCAGTGTAAAATAAAGATTGCAGGATACAACAAATCACCTTCTTTCATTCTTTTTTTCCTACTTTATGAGTTTTTAGAGTTAGCATTTTTTGTATTGCAAAATGTAAAATAACATAAGATATCATACTATTATTTATAAAATTAAACATTTGTTTCTTGAAAATCTCTGCAGCGCTTTTTATTCCCAAGAAAATTGTTTACAATATTTAAACAATAATGCATTATAAACATAATTTGAGTCCGAGAATTCATTTGTTAAACACACAATATACTCTATGCACATTTAATTGCACATTGCCGCGCGCGCTCTCAGTAATTAACATCTACTTACGCAGATGGCCTTGTCGTAATTGCCGAGACGTTCTTTTTGTTTTATTTCTATATCTCACTCTGAAAATATATATTTATATATACGTATATAGTTATATATTGAAGTTTTTTTGCAATGCAATTGTTTGCCTCTTAAAATGCACATATTCATGTGTACTTTGAAAATTGTCTGTTCAAAGTGTATATATTTACGCGGTTGCACTGCCTACCGCATTCCGGGAGTTAATTATACTAAATAGAACACCAGTGTGCTTGTGTGCCTAGGCACCGGGCATGTGTGTACTATAAGCTCATCTTGAATTAAACGAACAGAATTTATTGTAGAAACTATGTGACAAAGCATTAAAATGCGTTTCAGGAAATTGCACTATACGCGGCGCATAAAATATACGTATATATCGTGCGGAATTTATGCACCTGCCTTGAATCGTAATCATACGTGCCCTCAATTCCATCGCTCAGACTGAAAAACGTTGTCGTGCTTGTGGCCCTTTAGCAGCGCAATTAAATTCTTGCCAAATTCGACAAGGGCATTTTTTTGTTGGTATACACAAAACCAGTTTTATAGCTACTTCATTACATCGTCTTTGTGTCTTGTCCGAACAATTTTCATATAAGATTGCCGCGAGCGTGCGCCCCAGCATACAAACACAACAACCAGCAAAAAACGGTGTGGTAAGCTCAACTGAAAAGCCCTTTAGAGACACACACATACACACTCATACAATATATAATAGCGCCGACTTGTGGAAGTCTAATCCTCGAGAGTGAGAGTCTTTTGTAGTATATGTAGAAGAGTCACACTTGCTTTGTGTCATCTTTAATAGAATATATATTTTTAAAGTGGATACGCGAGCACAATTTCAAAAAGCTCGTTTTAAAGATCACGTGAGCGAAGCACACGCAAATTCCAACGTTTTTTGTGGTGTATATTTGTGTGCATATATGTACGGTGTTTCTGAATTCTGCATTCAAAGCGAAATAGGAGTCGATTGTTGATTTTAGGTGCGTGTGCAGTTTAAAAGAAATATATATATATATATATAATAAATGAAATATTATAAAGGATTCATGTAATGCGATAAAGTAAATACAAATACGAATGGAAAGATTTGAGCGAAATAATATAATGATCAATTTATTATGCGTTGAATGTGTTATTGTTATGGATGTATATCACCAAAGTAATGGAATCAATATCGTCTGCACGTTTTGAATAGACTGAAATGATATAGTATCACTCCAGATTGAAGAATTAAAAATAGAGATTTTCCAGGAAACCGTATATTGTCAGCACATCCGACTTAACAGAAACCCACACCTTTTTGCAGAATTATCTTTTTGGCATGTTTCATATTAAGCAGGTAATCTTAAATTGTTTAATGTTATTTTTGAGAATCACATCACATAGTATGCATCGGGAGATTTTAGTAAGAAAAACATTTTAATTCCCAAATTAATTGACTGACCTCGCCCCGCACTAGTTTCTAGGTGTAGTTATATGTCACCAGATGTATTAGGAAATTATATCTCGTCATCTACATTGATGTTGATGTGCGTGAAAGTGGATTCACATTTTGAAACCGTAAAGAGGCCGTTCACTTGTGTGAATGAGGCATCATTGTTTGTGCAGTCTTAGAATACTATTGTATTATCATTTCATGGATAGAATTAATTAAAGTCAAAAGAATCACAATTTCCTTAAAACAAGATAAATCTTTCTGAATTTCAATAAATCTATTTTTAAATTCTCTCTCTCTCTTAGGGTGTGCCTTAAATGCATTTTTTAAAATGCTATACTGTTTACAACATATTTTTTTAAATATTCAACTACCATGTATTAGAAACAGATTCAATATCCTATTCCTAACAGATTGCTATGTTCGTCCTTATTTTGGATGCAATATTTGTTTAATATTTTGATCTTGTTTCGCATGTGTTTATTTATTATTATAAAAATAGTGTATAGAAGAATTATCGTAACAATAATATTTAATATATATCGATATTTTTATCAGTGACGCACAGGAAGACAAGTTATAATATATTATACCAAATTGCTTAATAATAATCTATATAATAATGTATACAAAACTGCCGCTAAACTAAAATAGACAAAATACTTGTTTTTACCTGTTTATGCATATGTCAATTCAGTTTCTTTGGCCCACATGAATCGTATGTATATTTTAGTATTTATTTGTAACAAATAATTGAATATGCTGCCAAAAGAGTCAACAAACTCAGTCACCTGCGTGTGTACTGAACGGACATAACCTAAAAAGTACACACTAACCAATATGTACATATATTTATGTGAATTTATATATTATGTATTTTACTATTCTGCAAGCTGCCAACGCTGCTCGGGTCAACAATCTCGCATACGTACATTTTAATAATAATGTATTATTTCTTTCAGTAACAACACTTTCATTATAATATGCCTGTACATGCTGATTTTATTTTCACTATTTTGCTCCGGGCTATGACTATACACAATCACACACTTGTTCGCACGTGCGTGTATGTGTGTGTGTTTGCCTCAATTAACCTCATAACGGTAAATGAACGCAATTAATGTCTTGTATATTATGTATATTTTATATATAGACAGTGAGTGTGTCTGGTGTATGTAAAAATAAGGCATTGCATCTAATTTAAAACTCCAATAAAAATATATACGGTTGTTTGATTTTTGATGACTTTTGGCGTGCTTTTTATTATGATTTTATTTGAATGGTGTTTTTCATTTACATTCTAAATGTGCAGTGTATTGATTTTTCACCAAAGTGCTTGAATAAACAATTAAAACCGCACGAAAGCAGTTTAGTTGTTATTTATTATTAATTCACAGAGACATATTTTCAGTTAATTCATTGTGCGCAATTTATTCAAATTTGAATCATAATATATTTCGTAAAATTTAGCCACTATGAATATTCAAGTAACGCATTAGGCGTAATTGTGAATTAAGACACGTCTCTGTAGGCGCTATACACTCGTACATATTCAGAGACATAAGATAACGATATAGTTTTAAGGTCAATGCGCTCCAACGGACGTAAATCGTGAGTCGAAAAGTTAACGTATGTGTGAGTGCGTGCATGGTCTTTCAAATAATCAATGCTCAATTAATTGAGGTTTAATGCATTGCCAAGGTAAAACGACCGCATTCGATTTGAATTCGAACCTTTTATACCGTTTTACAGTAAATTGTATAAGCGTACATGCTGGCTAGAAATAATTCACGACACAAAACACAATATTATACTTAAACTTATATATAGACATTCTGGCGAATTAATGCCAATTGAATCTACTAAGAAATCAAAAATCCAGCGTGCGCGAACACAAAGAACGGCTGCACTGCTCAATGCTTTGAGCACATTTGCAAACAATAACATAACAATGCTCAAAGCTGGACTAATGTATACTATAATATTATTATAAAATATACAGATATTCTAAATTAAATCAACCTTCAGTGACTCGCGTGCACTGAGCGTGTTTATGATTTTCTCAGATATGTGCGGTACGTACTCGTACTAGCTTTTATTATGATATGTAGGTTATATTTTCATATATATATTTATTTTTAGCCAGAATGATTTAATAGATTCCTCTAATTGGCGCAGCAAAATTTTGTACCGTAGAATTTAACATTTAAACATTGCCTGCGTGCCTGTGCAAATTGCGCCAAAAACAACATAAATTTGCATGACAAACGCAGACGCATAGCGCTCACTATGAATGTCTCATACTCATCGGATGGGCCTATGAAGATTAGTATATCAAGCAAACACTCGTATATATCGTATACACATAAAATTTATTTATGCTCAGACGGGCGCACCCACAATATATAGCCCAAATCCATTCGTCTCTCATTTTTTAGCCGAATGGCAGACGCTCGTATTTTATATAGTAAGACAATTTGTTGCAGTATGATAGTATTTGGAAACTCTTCGGATGTGTAATCACTAATCAGGTTCAGGTATACGAATGGATTTTGATAATGTAAACTTAAAAAAGTGCACTTAGCCACAATTTTATTCGTCAGATGGCAGGTAACGTTTTGTTCTTTATCAAGTTACCGGCCTCTTATCTTTCAAAACTTTTCTAAACGAAGTCCAGGTCTATCCATTTCAAACTTATAACCAAAAGACTCAAATGTAAATCCAATGTTTTATTATTTTTTGTGTTAATGACGTTTATTTAGCAAAATAATTACACATTTTCCAAATTAAAAACAAAAATGAAAAAAAAATGACTAAAGTTAGGCCAGAAGTCTACTGAGAGGACTATTCGCAGTGTGGTGGATAAATTTGAGTCCACTGGTTCAGTAATCAATATGTCGAAAACATCGCCGCTGTCCGTAAGATTTGTGCAGGCAAATTTGAGGTAGTCCTTTTCGCGTCGCTGAATGGGCTCTAAAGCAGTTGGAAATGACAATAATTTTCATTGAAATAATCATCTTCAGCTCATTTCTGAATGAATCGGTACATCAACAAACACAATTGAATTTTGGACGATAAAAATTCACATGAGATCCAAGAGCACCCAATGCATGCGAAAAAGTCACTGTTTGGTGTGGATTTTGGGCTGGCCTCGATTCATATTTCTTTGAAAACGACTTTGGCCAGGCCATTACTCTCAACGTCGAGCCTGAATTAGATAATATGGACAAACAAAAGGTTTTTAAAAAACTGGCGAAAATATGTATGTTTTTCCCGACTTTAATTTGTTAAATTGAAATCCTTATAAACTGGAGAGGGTTTCATGAACACGTCTTAAATGTAGAGTAGACAAATGCGACAAACTACCCGGTACGTGCCATTAACAATTTTTCTAAAAGAAGTCAGGCCCTCCGGTTTTTTGATAATTTACCAATATTTTTCAACAGACATGCAATTATTCCTTAATTAGATATTAATGTTTGACTAATATATGTAATTCAAAAAATCTTCTAGCAAACTATTAAATCCATTATGAACACAACTTATATAAAATATGTGAATCACAAATATCATTTGAATACAAATAACCGGTTCATAATCTAGGTTAAAATAAATATGTATAATTACATGTACGCTGTGCGTTCATTATATTTATAACAATAAACAGCCGGAAGTACTTTTAAAATCAATTGTAGAATATTTTGCCAGCAATTAAAGAAAAACATTCGATTATGAAAAATGTATCAGTTTGTCATGTTTGTTTGTCAAGTGTATGTGTAATCAATAGACAAATTATCGATATATATCTTATATACATATAAAAAATAGAGCCAATGTATGGAGGTAACATTTTTGCATATTATACACGTATGTAGTATATAGAGAAAACGAGGCATGCGTGTGTCTAGTACTATCAAATCATTAAATCGCAATAAATAGTTGCCTAACAAATATTCCGTGCGGTTTTGAGCGTGTGCGGTGGTATTACCACATTTGCTAGTCTGTACGTCGCGCGAGACTCACGCCCGTCTATCAAGTACGACAAAGCATATGATCATTTATGTATTTATATATTATAAACAAACATATTATATATATATATTTATAACGCGGAATTAAATATGGAAGTATGTGTGTTATGCACCCCACACACGCACAGCAGTCAGCACACAACAAAAAAAAACGTAGACTTTGCTCTATTGATTATAAAGAGTCATGTAATGCTTTACAGTATTATAATAGTAGCAAATAATTGGCCAAAACACTAAGCAACGATGAATCATTTATGTAATTGCGTTTCTCGTCTGTGTTTGTCTGACAAATCTGTGCTCAATTATATCAGTTTATTGCAAAAATGTGGAAATTAACTTGGCTAATTACTACAGAATATTTTTGTATATTTCTAAAAATCTCCCTCTAATAAGTCACAAAGTGACATCACCCGACGCGACGCCAACCGACGTCCGTTCTGTGATCAGTCACAGTTTCAGTTTCTGAGTATTTACGTCTGAACAATTCGCGAAGGTTAACCACTCTCCATCGCAGGTCTCAGACAAGTGTGCTTTGTAAAAACTTGTTTTCAGTGAGCGCGGGAATAAGTTTTTTGTTTAAATCGATGATTTTACAGATAATAAAATAGATTATATCGATATAATCTGGAGGGGGCGCTTCGTCAATAAAATAACCTTATCTAAAGTTCTTTAAAACAAAACAATGGAATAATATTTATCGTTTGCACAAACACGCGCGCGCATTCAATATATTCCAAATGAGATGCAACACAAAACTAAACAAACTGCATTCCAACGTTTTCTGGCCGTAAAGACGTACACATATACACATACGATAATTCTGGTTTCCTGGCACATATACACACTCGCGCACACTCTCGCACTCGTTTTTAAGTGTTTTGTCTTCGTTTGTACACCGCACCGATGTTTTGAATATAACGGTGGCTATCGCTTTGGATATTTATATTTTTTGATAATGGTATATTCTGCACCACGCATACAATGGTGGTTGTATGTTTATTTGCACCACATATACACAAAATCACTGGGCGGACACGGAGGAGGCCATCTGGTTTTCGCTTAATACAATTTGCATTCTTCGCACCGAACGACGTGTTCTTATTTCTTTTCTCTATATAAATTTGGTTTTCACTGTTTAACTTTAACTAGCACCGAAGCTAAGTCCTTTGGAGAGAAGGATCACAGTCACGAAAAACGAGAAACAAATAAGAAAATCCAAAGAAAAACACACAACACCGCGCGCGCCGTCCCGTACTAGGTGAGTGGGCCCCACTGAATAAAACTGACTGTAATTCTTCTGTATCATTGAGTGAGAGTTGTTGTATGAGCTCACACACATATACATACAGACATGTTCCACAGTGACTTTACACACCCCGGTCGACGCGTATTATACGAAGCAGCACAAACTAAATTCTTTAACAAGTCGTCGTCGTTTGCGTTGACGTCGCGTTTTTCTGTTAATATGTATGTATGTATGGGTGCCTCGTATTTATTCGACTTGAGTAGTGTATATGTGTATGTTACTTAATTGTATTCGCACGCCTTATGCTTATGCTCTCGTACAGTTAGGAAGTATGTGTGTTTTCATGAATGTGTGAGTGTATGTGGTTGTATTTTTAAATTTTTAGTATGCATACGAATTGAATGATAGAGTATAGTTAACAATGCTTTTGGAATTAAGCATGTGTGCATCGTGCTGTTAATGCCCAGTGGGCAGTTGCTGACTACATTAGTCATTCAATGGTGATTTTTTAAAAAATATTGTTTAGTTAGAAAAAGTTTTTTTTTTAAATGTAATTGTTGTGATTTGCGAAAAAAGTGATTTGCGGATTTTCCGTGACTTTTTGTGCGTGGAAAATTGTCACAGATTAAAAGATAATTTATACGATACAATTCAACATATCTTATTGTCGTAGACTATTTTGGTACGTGACAAAAGTGGCATTAGTGTGATTTAAATAATTTAAACATATTTTTTGCACGTCAAGATAACAAATTGTCACAGTTTACTTATAAAGTATACCGTATCACTTTATGCATGACAAAAATGTGACGCACACATTTTTAGTACTATTTGTTTATGACAAATTTTACCTTTAATTCTATTGTCTATGACACAAATGACACGCACATAGTATTACAAATATTAAATTATATATTCAGTTGTATTATAAATGTAATATATTTTCTATAAATTAAAAAAAAAATAATTTATTTGTAAACTCCATAAGTAGCACTTTTCAAATAATTATTAAATGTGTATGGAACGCTGTTATATTTTTACAGTTACAAATCAAAACAGATAAGAAATATTTGCTAACTGGGTGCGCTCTGCGCGTACCAATACACAGTGCGTGTTTTTGCAGAATTTCGTGTTTAGGCCAAATATAATTAAACCAAACAGACTGCGGTGTTATAAAAAATATAAATTTCCCGAGGGCATTTGTAAATAAATTAAATATGGTTCTCAGAAGATATACACATGTATAAATATATTATATACTTTCCAAACATAGAGCTGTGAACGGCTGCTATTTATTTCATTATTAAATAAATAAAAGCAATATTTAATTTGGTGTGAATAGTGTAGGAGTTAATGCATTTTATTTGGTACACCTTTGTGTATACATCTGTACAACTAAATTAATAATACAAAGATAAAATATATATCTGAATTCAACGGCCGGCGATTTTATATACGAACAATGTGCAGTTA
Organism: Bolitophila hybrida; assembly: GCA_027564075.1. Classification (NCBI taxonomy): domain Eukaryota; kingdom Metazoa; phylum Arthropoda; class Insecta; order Diptera; family Mycetophilidae; genus Bolitophila; species Bolitophila hybrida. The sequence goes on from JANSTU010024027.1 coordinate 9,074, forward strand.
AACAAAACGTCTTAACGCTTAACAATATAGTTTCTAGTACATGTACTAAAAATAAAGTGTTCGTTTAATTGTTGCGCATAAACGGCATAAGTACTAATAATTCGATAGAGTGCATTGTGTTGTGCAAACAAGAACGTTATACGCGTGTGCGTTCAATTAAACAAAAAACAACAACAAAACTCTCATACACACTCAGTGACACACTAATTTATCATACATTTACGGTGTGAAATTGAAAAATGGCACGACATCGCGCTTGCAAAATATATGTTGCATTATGGTGTGTTTAGGACGTTTTATAAGTTTTGCGCTATAATATAACGGCGTGAGACACGCATCGCTGGACATTGTTTGTTAATGTGTGTTAGATGTTGTTATGCTCAATGTATTACGTCTTCAGAAGAAGAAAAGACAACATGCGGACTGTTATCTTTCGGAAATGTTGCCAAAGACGAAATTGAATGTAAACATAAAGCAAAATGATTTAATATTTTTTATTGGATTCGAAACTAGATTTTTGTAATTTATGTGGGCAAGTTAAAATATAATTAATAAATTACATTTTAAACAACTTCATCTTAGCATTTAAGACTTATAAAAGAAGCGAAGTCTGTGCTAAAATCAATCAATCAACATGTTATTCTCATTGTTTCTGAAATATATTTTTATATACATTGGACCAAACAAAACAATTCAACAGATCTAACTTTACCACGAAAGCTCTCACCATAAAACAATCACAAGTCTTCATTGACGTCCAAATAACAACGTCGTAACAACTAAAATAAATGAGTTCAATTACAGCCATCTAGTACACATCCACACATACACAAATATTCATACAATTTGCTTGTTTATAAACTGTGTAAAGAGTGTTTGCGCTCTCCTCTCTTATGTAGTACCTTCATGTTTGAGCAGACCAAACAAATATATGAGCTCCAGCGTGTGCCCGGTCTGTTTATATTTGGTAGGAACCCACATAAAATGAACACAAACAGTAATTATATATAAAAGATCCAGCACGGATAGTGATAAAATGCACATATGTGTGAGTTTCTTCTTGTTTATATACGCAAGGCCATATGGACATAATTATTGCCAGCATATAATATAAAATAAAGTACATATCGTTCTACAGATGGCGCACTCCGCAATTGAAATGAAAACACAAAGTTCCCCGAAGTTAAATATCAATATTGATCAAACTCGTGTCGTTCAAGTTTTCTAGAGATAACAGCATATACAGGCACACAAGATAAGATGTAATTTTCCATTATATATCGAACCCTGAAGGCACCTTGTTACCCATCTTGTGCAACGTCGTTTTGTATATATCTCAAACACACTAAATATTATTCAAAATGTATATTATATATAGAAAATATCGTCGTAACATAAAAATAAACAGATAATTTGTAAGCGCGAACGTCACAGGTAAATAATCACATTTTCCATTGTTTTTCCCATCACCAAAATATAATATATTCTATGTGTACATATATATATATATAAATAAAAGTTCACAAATTACACAATCAAATTGTACATAACATTTTCTATGGCTACATAAATTATATTCTTTATATATGTTTATATAAATAGATAAAATTCGCAACGAAACAACGAGTGCGTATGTACACACAGTTAGCACATAGTAATATATTTGTATTTATTCAACCATATACCAAGAGAACGCGCATAATAATAATATGTAAAATATACGAATGTGCAGATGAGTGTGTATGTTTGTGTGTGTGTGCGTTTCGAATTGCGTGACGTCAGCTGGAACCATGGACGCAAACCTAAGTGGTGACGTCTGTCTATCGGTCGGTACGGCAGGTATGCGCCAGTCCGTAAAACTGGGCGACTTTTAAGTTCATTATTCTTATATTAATCAATATCAAAATAGATTGCACTCTACTGCAGAAAATAAAATAATTTATAGCTAAATATCAAAAAAATTAAATAATCTAAGAAACAATTAACGATAATCCAAACGAAAAATAAAAATTTAATAAATTTTGTTTTTGTTTTGGATTGTTTATATTGGCAGTGCCATCATAAATATAAATGCAAACTCAAGCATTGATAATAATTCGAGCGAAGGTCATCGACGTTATATGACAAAGCATCTAATTTAAATCAATATTTTAGCACAAATTAGTTGAGTTGATAAGTATAATATTGTGCGCCAACTGCGGGTGTGCTGTGATGATAATTGTATTGTTTGCCGAGCTCAAATGAAGCGCTGGGCGGCAACCGAACAGGCGTTTTTGAGAGTGTGTTTGTGATTGCGGAAAAATTTATGGAATCTGGGCAGCCGTTGTTTGGTGATTAGTGGAACTCGGGTTATAATTATTATCAGACAATTATGTATTTTTTTTCTAAATGAGCTATTGGAATTCTCAGAATTTCCTTTAGAAGCTCGAGAATTGATAAAAAAATTTACTTTTTTGTTTGTATTTCTTTATTTTTTATTTTGTTTTTCTGTTTGTATTTACAAAAACCTTTTATGTTGATAAATTTAATTTTTATCGTCTTCAGCAAATGTATTTATGTAAGTCTTTTGTATCCATCTTGGAAATTTATGAATTCACTTGAAATCAAAGAAAACATTAAGAAGGATCTTAACATCGGGCTTTTCACACTTTTCAACGGTCCTTTAAAAATCTACTTTCTGTCATAAACTATTCGCCGATTGTGTTATCACTACTTTCTCAAAAGCGTCACAAAAGTCTGTTAAACAGAAACTACTAATTAATCAGGGTGGAAGGTGGAAATACGTTTTGAAGTATTTTTAATATTTTATTTGAATTATGTCATCCGCACACTTTTGCATAAATATGCGATATTTATAACAAGACCTTTTTCAATAGGCGGTGTGGTTTTTTTATTTAAAAAAAAACACGCATAAGCATACAAAATACATATATAAGCTTTTCTCTGGCTCATAACGGCATTAGATATTTTTTCGTTTCAAGCACAAAATACACAATTTAATCAATAAAAATGAATGAGTTAAAACAGGCCACTGACTACACAAACTGTTGTGGCAGCAAAATGTTTTTTTAAAACTTAGCAAGCACTATTTGAGGGTTGAGTGCATATTTTTGTTTGAATTTTTTATATTCAGTATATTTTATTCCGCCTATCCAGTTTTTTTTTGCAAATGGTCGAGAGACTGATGCACAGTTTACTCTGAAAATAGGGACATACTTGGCACCTCAGTTTGATACAATGCACATTTATTCAAGATCAGGTGTGACATTTTTGGGGCTTATATAGAGACAAAGCTCTTGAAATTTTGATTTGGCAAAATTGCACTGTATGGGGCGCGGCTGAAAAAAAAACTACAAAATGTGATCAATTTGTAGTAATAAATATACAATCAAATTAGTGATTTATTTAAAAACAAGTGCATCAACTTATCCCCCCAAGGGGCTAAAACCCCAAAAACCCTTTTAAGGGGTTTTGAAGTTTGTATCAATTACATTTGAATTGCACAAGCGCGATTTTTCTTTATAATATGATAAAATCACCTTTCAACCATTGATATATGAATACTATATTGATCTGTATTAAAAAAAGTAAATTTAAATATTTGTTAATCAACATCCAAAGCATCAGATTGACACAACTTATGTTTTTATACTTTTATCTACAAAGAACGACAAGCTACAAGCTCAAAAGCTATTACCATCGCATTTTAAGTTCATTTTTGGAACAAGTTTGGGCCGCATCCAAGTCGATAATTGCTGTTTCTTTCCAATTTTATTTATGGGAAATCTAAAGGAAATGTTATATTATTTTGTTGAAATTATAATGCCCAATAAACAGTGATCCACAGTAATGCTTTTAAAATGGTAATGGTTGTATTTCAAATTGAATAAATTAATTCGTGCGGTTTTTTTTCAAAAATTGAGGCTTTATTATGAAAAAATGGTTACAAATTCAATATTCAAAG
>JANSTU010024038.1:0-13036 GCA_027564075.1 Bolitophila hybrida
CACATAGCAATAAAAATTGACAGAATAGTGGCTGACAGTTCTGCCAACCTGGGAAAAAAAAAATTTGAAATATTCTCTGCGGGAAAATTTAAAATGAGAATGTCCGGGTACTTATTTGACAGAGTAGTATATATGATTAATATAGTAATTAATATGCCATATCATACGCACGTTTTTTTTAAATAATAAATACTCGGAAAAAACTTTTGGGCACATACGCCAGGCGTGATAAACAATATATACTGCAGGCTCGCACAAACTGAAACCACACACAGTTCAGCCGGAGTGTACCTCTGCGACCAATTTATAGTTTTCCGCTAAAATTTTTCAATTGCAAACTTTTTAACCGGATTTTAATAAAACATATCAAAGCCGCACGGATTGCGGACTGGCATACTCTTGCGTGCATACACAAAAAAAAAAACACATACACAGAGAGAATACTATAAATTATGTATACATCTCCCATACCACTAAACCTATACAAACAAATTGTGTTTTCGGAGGATTTAAAAGTTTTCAAATTTGGCGATAACCGCGCAAGTACACACACACACACACACAAACCTAAAATACACATAGAAAGCATTCAAACGGCACGACAAAAAAGGTGGCGCGTTTTTCCGATCGCATACAATTTTTTAATGTCGCATTTTGAAGGGCTTGCGGGAAGGTTTGATTGAGTTATTGTATATAGCTTGAGTTTATCGTTCACGGAATGAAGGGAACTTTCCTGAAAGTATATACAAATATATATTATATTGATTTTCTTTCGATAAACGGGTTAAGCGTGTTTATTATTATTTTTGGGGGACACATAAAAATGCACGGCGATTGAAAATTAAAGTGTAATTTAATTTTGATGGAATATAAAATTGAATATATATACTGTGTTTTAAAATAAATGCAAAACGTGATGTATTCTAGGGTGATATTATATTTTGCATAACTAAAATAAAATATTAGATAAAATAAATAAACTTTTAAACAAAAAAAGTCCCGAAAATATCCTCTCGATGCAATTTTACCAGAATTTTAACATAATGATAATTCAATTATGCAATAAATGCTCTTCTGCAAACCTACAAAAAGGATTTAATGCTTTTTTATGTGGGAAATTTGAGTATTCTGAAAGCAACAAAAATGAAAAACAAATCCTTTTAATTCGCACAGAAAGGTAAAAGATTTAACCTTTCAATTGGATAAATACAATATTTTAATAAACATTAAAAAAACTGTCGGTTTTTTACCTTTTACAGCACATTGTACATTAAATTAAACATTGCGGCTTTAAAAACCATATACCCAAATCAACATTGATAAAAAATAACATACCCAAATAACACCCCTAAAAAAACATTTAATGATTTATGGCAAATATACCATTAGGCAAAATTGCCGCCAACAAAATATACTGAGCCACTCAAGACAAACACACACACAGTTCACAACCCCACTCACTCCCTTCAGCCCTCGGTTTAATATTCAATTTGCTGTTTTCCAGCCATCCTGAATATTTCATCGCACGTGGGAGGAATTTCCAAAATCAAACATCTAATCGCTTGGAAAACGACACAAATAAGTATTTCTTAGTGTATGCTGAATTATTAAAATCATCCCTCCGTGGCCGTGTGTGTGTGTCTGTGCATACTAGAAGTGTCGGCGTTGTGTACATGTATTTGTGCGAGTCTATTGAGTCGTATATCTTGTACCCGACTCAGGAAACATTATTTATACACACTTTGTGAAAGTACTTTAATCTCTTTTCCCGGCCCGTATGCATTTGTATATATAAAATATATGTATATTCGTGAGCAGGTCCATATAATATTTAATACTCAGCATATATACTATATAAAAGCCTATACACAACTCTTATAGTATATGTATGCCTTGTTTGCCCGAGCTTTTACAAATTCAAATCCGACAAAAGTTCCTCGAAACTTTTTGATTTATTCCGAAGCCAAGCGCACGGTCCGGAGTCCCTGAGACGCCGGGATGTATTTTAATACTTGAACGCGACTAAATACGGATACAAAGATTTGGATGTTTTCTTGGAAGACACCGAGAGCTCTGGAATGTATTCTCTCTTATAACGATGAATTGTTCATAGGGGCTCGATATTTTGTTTTCAGTTTTCACTCAGACAGCAAAAGTTTTTTCTAATATAATTGTATATATGTAATATGCCTGTCCAACATGAGCATTCACCGAAATATTTGCTGTTTTTAAGATTTGCAACCATTGAATTTGTACTTTAAACCATATTTCCGGAACAATTTCTCTCTATATGTTACATGTATGTACAGCTCTCAAAAATCACAATGCGCGGAAGTGTAAACCTTAACCGTACATATAATCGAAACTGCTGAGCTTTCGCGAAAATTACAATTACTGCTGACTAGGCAGAATTTCCGTGCCGCAAAATTAATTATTACTTCAGCAATTTGCGCATTTGCTATATAGAACTCAAATACATGTACACGTTTATCTATCAACATTAATTAAATATTATTTAGCAAATTCAAACAGCCGCAACAACAACAACACGATGAAGAACACACACACATATACACTCTAGCGCAATGTTATCATCCGACATCCGGATATACGCATATATATTTACTATATATCTACATAATAACACATTATCACGTATCGCACATATTATGTCTAGTAACTTGTATAGGATTGGCGTTTTGATATTGTGTTTGGTTGAGTGTTTGCATCGGTGCTTGTGCAAGCTTTCGCGTTAACAATAATATTTATTATTTTGTTACCTTCTATACGCAGGCAAATTCTTGATAACCTTAGGGGAGGGGTTTGTGGAATATAATTCATGCCGTTTAATTAGCTATATAATACGGTATTCGCGGTGTATATGTACTATTTATATTTACATTATAGAATATTCGATATTTGTATTTGGTAAATTGTGATTTAATTACATTATATTATCATATATCCTTGGAAATTTTTGAGTATTTCTTATTATATATTTGTAAAAAAAAATTTAATGTGTTTTTTGAATAACACATTTTTTAGTAAAACCTTTGGTTTAAACGGTAGTTTTAAAAAAACATGTTTTTATATGTCAATTACACCGTTTCTCTAGTAACAAATTCCTCTGATCTTCACAAGTAGAAAAATCAATTGATTTGATATGGTCAAATATCAATTTTACAAAATGAAAATTAAACTATTGTTTACTACTAAAAAAATCTACTGGTTTTTACTAATAAAATTTACCACTGTTTTATAGAAGTAAAAAAAAAATGTAAAAAATCTACCGTTTTAAGTAGTAAATTCCAAAAAAAATAACTATTTTTTTAAAGTGCAAAAATGCATAGATTTTATTTAACTCTTAAAAAATCGACTGTTAATATTTTCACAGTAAAACAGTTTTACTTTTTTTACTAGAAAACTTTTTTTATTTTTTTACTTATATACACTTTTAAAGTGGTAAGTGCAAACTCAAAATTCCACTGTTTTATACAAGTAAAAATTTCTCTAGTTCTTATGACAAAAAACTGCCTCTATTTTTATACACATAATAATTTCAATGTTTTTATTAGTCTAAAATGCATCAGTCTTTTACTAGACATGTTTTTCAAGTTTGTTACTTTTAAAAGATTCCATTGTTTTTCACTAGTTAAAAATTAAAATACAAAAAAAAAAAATTACAAAAATTCATAGTTTTTATTTTACTCAAAAAACAGTATAATTTTCGATTCTACTTTTTATTTTCTGATTTTGACAAGAACAACAAATCCAACTGGTAAAATAATCCTCACTTTTTACTAGTACATATGAAATTTTAGTGTTTTTTACTCCAAGTAGTAGAATTTCTGCTAGTGCAGTATCATCCTAAAGGTACCATGGACGACGTGAATGCAGGTTTCTATGCGGTAACGACCCATTAAGTATTAATATATTTCAAAAAGATTATCGAAGCCTCGTCTAATTGATCATATTTTGAAATCTCCAAACGTTTCATCAATGGCCGATAGAGTAAATGCATCAGATGGGAAATGTACAATGACTAATTCTGGCCACTTTTCCGTGACGTAGGATGTGCTGCAGACTAAAGTAGTGTCATCCGGGACTCTCCTCTTGTTTGACCTTTTCGAGTCATATGGAGCATCCATAGATTCGGTAGCGAATTATTTACCGCCAATATTGCATTCGTAGATTTATCAATACAAAACTGGCTACCTCTAGATAAGGTTGTTGTCATTTGCGATCTACTAAACTGACACTCTTCTAATTTTGCAAAATCGGTTAGCATTTTTGGTGGATTTTTTTTTTCTTTCGATCGTTGAGTGGATGGGCGGTGGCAACACTGTTTCGATTGCTAATTACTTTTTGCCTATGTTGTCCTCTATATTTAATTCTAATCCAAACGTGATTTAAGATCGTGGACCATTCTTTTCTCTAATTGCTCCCAAGCCAATTGAGAATCCCTCTACATTTGCCTCTTTTCAGAGCTCACAGAATATAGACACAAACAAGAGTTCAATCAATCTGTATATACAAAAAAAACTGATACAAACCACTTTCCACCCGAATATCGCAGGTAAACATCCTACTTAAACTCACACAGAAGTATATATAAAAGTACTCATAAAACTAATATATAATATAACAGAAGATAACAAAGCACGAGCGCATATAAAAGCTCCCAGCGCACCAGCAAATAATTGCAAATTTCGATAAAATGATCCTATAATATTAAATTCTTTTCAAACAGCTTCGATATGTATATAAATATATATACATAAACATGAAAGTATGTATATAACATACGTAATATTCAATCGAGCTTTTTTTTGCGCACTGCCATGGAATGGCGCCGAAGCTCGCGTATACACATCTTCATCGTCGTGCAAGCTTCGTGCGTGCTGATACGTGTGCTTTATTCATAATCCCACTTACGATGAAGACTCGAGTTTCGCCTGAAACGAGCCCGTGCACAAAACATAATACGAAAAAGGTGGCAATAACGCGAGCGCACACACACAGAAATCCGCTTTTCAGACAGCCCAAGTGGAATGAGAAAAGCTGGATTTTCTTTTGCGCGGCTGCGGTTGTATTTCGCGCCAGCAAATCCTGTACGCTTAACAGATGTAAACGTGTCTAAAGTATACAACGGATCTTGAGGTGTGTATCGCACGAGTGTTTGCGAGTATTTCATTACACATCGACAGAAAGTATGGGTGGTTTTCTTTACTCTGTCTCGTGCAAGTTGTAAATAGCAAGCCGCATTTTTGTATGTGTGTGTTTATGTGAGCATGGAAAATGTGTAATTATTGGTAATAGTACGATCCGTTAATGTCTTTCGATCGACGACACGATGCGACGCGACGTAGTAGCGGCGGACGATGATTAGTACTATTCGATTAGCACTTTGCTGATGGGTTTTCGTCGTTCTCTACGTCTGCGGTAGAGTTCATTCATTATAGAGAGGATTTATTGTTTTAGACAAAGATTACGACACCGCACAAACTATGCGCTCATCAAGCAACGACAACGTTCAGTCACCCACTAATTTATATAAAGTAGACAAGCTTATATAATATCTTATACAAAATAATATAAACGACACAGTGAATTTTCCAGCATATACGTACTGAACGGAAATATATACTTATATATATACATCGTATATACAGTATACACTAAAGGTTGTCTCATCATAATACACTCGAGTGCTCGTGCAGTTTATATTATGTATAACATGGCCCATAAACCTCGCGCAGAAGGCGACCCTTAAATTACTCCACCAGAGATTAATCATTCGTAAAATAATAATACCACACCTTTAACTCGAACAGCGAGGAAACTCTCACAAACACATATATAAATAGAGTCTATATAGAGAGTACTCAGTACATTAATAAATAAATATATACATATTTTGTGTAAATTAACTAAATGTATATAACCGTTATTTGTGTTGTGTGGCATACACCCACTCGTAGAGAAATCTGCGGTGCGCGGAAACACAACTTTAATTTCGTATCCATATTTAATGTTTTTCTGCGAGAGCACCGGAATGAAATTGCTTATACACGATACATACACACACACATACACATAAACAAATAAAATAGTCAAAACAGGTAATTATATTTAAATAAAGTGAAGCTACATTGTGGGAAGCTCAGTGTGGCCCTAAAGTACCATACGCAGAAGATAACTTTTAACATATGAGTAGTAATTTTCGAGTGCTCACAATTTTAAACAAACAGAAGGCAACACTGCGAGCATTTGCATTTGAATGTATCTGTACAATATGTCTTTGTATGTGTGTATTCGTGCAAGGGTATGGCGGAGATGAATACTTTTTGGGGACATATGTATAATCGCATATGCTTATAGGTTGCGCTCCGTACCCTGGATATGCGTTACGCCTGAACGGCGGATGTGCGCCTCTGCATATTATATACAAACGACATACTCTGGCTCGCGTTTAAGGGTTGAAGCCTCTCTACCACCTCCTTTATTCCTTGCTCTGAGGGCGCGAGTGGTAATTTATGTGACATTGTTAGTGATCATATAATATTATACACATGCACATATATATATATATATATGCACACTACACACATGCAGAGTCGCGTCGCAGAAAGCGCAAAAAATTAAATAAATATAAAGTCACATGAATATAAATGGAATTTAATTTCAAATTATGTCACGCGAGTAATGTGGAATGTTTTAATAACATGGAAATTGTGTGTGTATGTGTGTGTATGTCGATGTATGCGTTTAAACTTCAGCAAAAGGTCGTGTGCTAATCATATGTTTATATTAATGCTAGAAACATTATTACATACATGTTTTGAGAATAACTTATACATTTCTCTAAAAAAACTGTTTTTTTGTTAACAATTAAAATTTTTAAACAAATTGGCTTTTTAAGTATTTTTTTTAGCATATTGCATTTTTTAAGTATAATTTAAATTGTTGTTGTTTTTTATGAAATTTAGTTAAGAAGTGATAGTTTTTGTTTTTCTATGATTTAATGCATTGGCAGATCCACGTTTTTTTGTGATTTTTGAATGTAGCTCATTAAATCATATTCCTTTGCTATTACTAACATTTTTCTGAAATAAGTTATTGATTTGGAATAGCGAAACATTGATGTCATGAATTAACAGTGTGAATAGTACTGAAATTGTATGATGGCTTTGATGATACTATTTTATGATAGGTACTATGGTATTATAGACACAAAATAGGGTTTTCATACATCCCGAATTGATAGTTTGGAGAGTTTAATTCCTCCATTCACTTCCTAGTTAATCGCTCAAGGCTACTCATTCTGCGATCTCACCAGATAACTATACACTTTCTTTTGATTAGATAGCAGATTATGTGAAAAAGTTGGTCGAATGACTACCGTCTCGTGGCCTTTCGCGCGTTATTGGGTGAAAATTGTGCATCTATTGAGGATGAAACTTGTTGTTGTAGTCATGCCATAGTATATATTTGTATTTAAAACTGGAATATCGATGTGCTTGTATAATTTATAATTTTGGTTAATTAGTCGAAAGTACAGTAACTAGCAGATGGGTATAAATAGATATTATCAGTTTAAACGGAAACGCTACCGTTACATTCAATAATCTTTTAGCGTTGGTAAAGTTCATCGCTTAGACACTGACGTTCGGTTGGAGTGTACGTGGTAATGCATGATGACGACAACAAGGCTTGATAGATTTTTGCCAGAATGAAAGTGTTGTACGAACTTACTTTACTTTATCGTAAACGTTATCCGCAGGATAGCGCTATTCGAAAGATCAAAAAGATCAATATTGATAGGATACCTACAAAATAGATGGTGCCTTCATTTTATTTATTTAATATAAAATGTGTAGTCGGTATCAACAATGAATGATTTAATGATAAGATTGGCATAGAGCTCTAAAAAAATAAATTTATTTTTTAGAATATCTACAAATCCGAATACCTCCGTTTGTCTTCTTGATTGCGACAATAGGTGCTGATAAAACAATTGTTTACCAGGCTTTCCAGTTCTCTGTTTACCAATGGAACCGCGGCGAATGGAACTGGTGCCTCGGCTGATTTCTAGCTCTGATAAATTTACTGAACAATAGACTCCTGAGATTGGGACGCGTCTATCAAATATGTATCGGTATTTTTGCACTCGCTGGTGAGATCATTGTGCGTTACTTTCTCATTACTTACGTTCGAAGTTTTTTAATAAATATAAATAATAAACTTATGTTTCTTATGTTTGAAAATGATTTCGACAAAATAGTCTTTGTTATTAATCATTTTAGATAAGAGCTTTTAAGTATTGGCATTTCAGCAGATTATCGTACATTGACAAATTCATCGATATTCCAATCATCTAACCTAGTATACCGTTTTCGATGATAATAACCCTCTAAACTCAATGATACGAGCTGGTCAGGCAATACTTACAACAATCCAAACGCTTTAATTAAATACAGACATTTCCATAATACCAGATCAATGTTCCAAACAATCACAAAGTTTCCAAATTTTAAAGCATTTCAAATACAAACGCTGCTTTTCCTATTTGTTTCTCTTGTTCATATATCTTCCGAACACAATATTCCCAAATCAACTTAGGCTCGCGCCTGCTGTGCACCAAAATATTCGACTCTGAATATTAACCCCCCAATATCATAACACATCCCCGACGGTACGGCACTTATCTTAATCGCATAAAAGCATCAATAAATCTGCGATATACTATTCGATCAGCGCAGTGCCGATGCTGCTTTGCTTCTATGTGCATATATATATATATATACTCGTATATATATATATATATATATATAGTAATATGCCTTGCGTTTATTTGTGAGAGTGTTCCGGTCAGGCACGTACACACTCTTAGAACACATGAACCGGAAAAAGCATTTTCCAACCGCAGCGCATAAACAATATTATAGCACATTGTCGATTGAATAATATAAGATGTATATTGTATACCATCAAAATTCAGACATCACAAAGTTTACCTGTCAATTATTATTGCTGTATTCGTCCCCCATAATATGATGTGGTGGTATAAATAGGAATTTGGTTGTATGTATGTGTGCGTGTAGCTAGGGAAATTTGAAGTACGCATGCTTTAAATATTTAATTTGATTATATTGGTAAAATCAATATCAGATTTCATTATATTAAATATTTTTGATATTTATTTAATGGGAAATAAATAAAATTCCTTTTTTTAACCGAATTTCTTTGGATAACTTTAAAATATTCAATAGACGCCTGATGCAAAGAAAAACCAACACATTTAAAATTTAAATTATTGCATAATAACAATACAATTGAAATGTAAATTCCATTTAAATGCATAGATTGCGTCCAGGCAAATATTATACACACATACTTTGCCATAACGTGCTTATGTAAGCAAACCAGCCCTTTCGTCGTGCTTGAATGAACTCTCTTTCTCTGTCTCTATATCTAACCCGCGTTTATATAAGTCAATCAATGTCTTTCGTGTTAACGAACTGCTAAACAACTTTAAAGAAAATCCTGTGCCCGATTATATATTATATGTATATTTGTAAAGGTTTATATATACAAATACATAAATAGATGTATTTTGTATGAGTTTGCAGACTGATGAATTTGAATGAGCCAGAGGAATCTCCATAATTTCTCTGCCTTGCTTGTCATTTCCAGAGTTCTATGGAAGCGATGCCAACACAAAACGATAAACAGCATATATATATATACATAGATACGTTCTCTTGGTGCGTATAATAGATTTATGTTGAATGTATACGCATCCTTTGCAAAAGGGATTAGACAAAATATGTGCTTATTGCGCATCCATCTAAATTCTAGAGTACTATAGTCGCAAGCGGACCGAGCGCAACAACTCTTCGACGAAGGCACATCGCTAGAGCTTTAAGCTCCCACACAAGCCTACCGTCGTGTACAACGTAACGTAACAGATGCGCGAACCCACGTTAAATGAACGAGAATATTAAACTATTCTGAAATGACGAAAATGAACCAAAATAACTCATGAATGTTATTTGTTGTTGTAAATTGCGTTGCCAAAGAGCTGCTACCGCCAAGAAATCCACAGATATACGCGAAGCCGAAGTGCACACGACACATAAAGGATTATATATAGTACCTATGATGTGTGCGTCTGTTTGTACTAAATGTATGTACTGGGCTTTGATTTAGCATCTCCAGATTTTGTGATGCATTGTCATCAAATCAAAAAAACGATAGAATTTTTGTGTATATTTTTTGTAAAAAATCAAAACATATACTGAGCGAACGACCCAAGTTTCTACTTGATAATACGTCGTTAAAATTGAGTAATTAGGAGCCTATATAAATTTATGAAAAATTTGTCAAAACAAAAAATAGCTTCGAGACCATTTGAAAAACACGTATACGTTTGTAATAATTTTAAATGTACATTAAAAATAAAATGAAAATATACAGAAGAATGAAAGCCAGAGAAATATTCTGAAGTTAGGATCCCGGGTTGAAGCATACAAAAATTACGATTCTTTAAATCGCTGTAGCTCTGTCATATTTCAATTTGTCAACTTTCACAAAAATGAGTAGGTAAACGAGTGGCCACCTAAACCTAACTCGAGAACGAAAGGTCGTACGGAAAACAAGAAAAATGCATATTATGAGAAAATTACGCCTGGAAGGTCCCCTCGTACTGAAAACCGGAAATAAAAAAAAAAAAAGCTTAAAAAAAATGTAAATTAACCATTAAAAATACATTTTATCTATTATTTATTTGGTTAAATAATTTTTATAAATATTATATCTAATTTGTAATATTCGAAAAAAAATCTGATCGAATTTCTTTATTAGTAACTGAAAATACCAAAATTGTTTTTTTTCTAGCTTCACATTTTTCAATATGATTAATTGCTTATTTCTAATTAAATTGAATTATGTTTTCTCAAAAGTAAATAACATATACTTTTCCATTAAGTAAATCAGAAAAATGTATATACATACATACCTATAATAAAATTCAAAAATCAAAGAAAAAGGACTCGTGCTTTATTTTTTTGTTTAATATAAATTAGGCCAAATCTCGGTATCTGATAAATTCCACAAATATAGGCGACCCTCTGAATTTCTAATCCCTGTGCCAATTCGTCGACGCAGTCCAACCGAAAGCGAATTATAAGCGTGCGTCGGTCGACTGCCGCCGGAAAGGCCTTTTGTGTGTCAATGCAAAAGTGTCCCTCGGTTAACGATTGCCTCCGGCCACCGACGGACGCGTACGCCCGCCCGGCAAGCGTATATAAATATATATGTATATATATATAAATATATACACAACGCGCCATGGGCACCGACGAGTCAAACCGCAGCACGATTAAAATTTCGTAATTGAGGATTATACACATTTTTTTAATTTCCCTGGACAGGAGGTGGCATTAGGGATATATAGAGTTAGTTGAGAACAACCGGGGAAATGGTGCGCATTAATAATAATTACATTGTAATCTACACGCGTGTGTTGGTATACACTAATATAAAAGACTGGTTAGGGGGATGGATGTGGGTGGAGCGTTTGCATCACAAAAGTTGAATTGTTTTGTGGGCTGATACCGGTGAAATTTTAATGCAGGTAAAACATATTATATTATGCATTTCATATAGGTTTATCGGATATGTAATTATATTTTATATATATGCAAAAACGAATAAACTCTGTATACGAGTGAAACGAAATTAATTATTTCTAATTAAATGACATTAATTATACCCGGCTTTGCGTGCTTGCGTATGTGTCCAAAACGAACTGAGCTTTGAATAAATGATTTCGATTGTACAACAATACATTTTATCTATGCATGTGTGTGTCTAGGGTTTTGGAGTTTAGATTTAGATTTAAATTAAATTACGATAGGAAAGTAGGTAATATATTCATATAATGTTTTGAAATAATTTAATTTGTTTACACACATTTATATGTATGACAAAATTCTTTGTTAAATTTGCACGAAAATGTTCGTTGAAATGTTATTTCAATTTGTATATTATAAAAAGAGCTTTTTACAGTCTTCTCTGGATATAAGGAATTGTGGAATTCGTTTTGACGCATACACACACAGAAACGCACGTGCTTAACGGAGAAAAAAACTTTTTAGAAAATGTCTGTTATTTTCTCCAGCTCCTATTTTAAGTGCGCTTGCATCGAGTGTGTATTACCGACATACAGACATCTCCATGTGTTGTGCGAGGGCGTGCAGCAGTCTGTAACGGAAACACAAACGTATACAAGAAAAATTCCCGTATCAAAGGGTTTGAAGCCGTGTATAGAGTTTTGTGCACACTGGCTGTTTTTTTTTTGTGTTCGTTGTACCTTTTATGGCGTTTTTCTACTAAAAAAAAATTATTACTATAATGTACCCTTTTGTGTCATAACAATGCAATATACATTATCACTTGCGCATTATATCCTTTAGGCGACTAGCTTGGGAGGTGTGGTGGTGGTGACGCTGGTACGACACGATGCGATGTGCCAATGTAAGAATATTTTCTGCTGCTGAGCAGTTTTTTCTGAGTGCTCTCTCTCGATTGTGTGCAAATGTGTGGAGGGTTGCTTTTGTGTTTATACGTATGTATGTGAGCTACATTCCAAAGGAATTTATTTGAAAAAAAATTCTAGAGCTCTTACAAAAAATGTGCACTATGTGATTGTTTGCATATGTGTGAGTGAGATGATTTTTCCTTTGTATGTATTTTTACAAATTTGATTGATCATACCGTTTTTAAAGTTAATTTAAATACAATTTTCTATAATTTTATTTAATTAAAATACTCCTAATGTTATACGTTTTCCAAATAAATTATATAACACATTACAAAATTATAGCTCAGAATGTAGATTTCTGAGAATGTAAGCCTCTTAAAGCTAGCGTATTTATGCACTACGAGTAAACCGTTCAAATGAAATGTGTATAGCAGCTGTCAACTTTGAATGTATGTCTAAAGTGCACATAATATTTGCTTGTATTCTGAC
>JANSTU010024049.1:0-13034 GCA_027564075.1 Bolitophila hybrida
TATATCGAGCCCTCCCAGGGGGGACGTGGGGTATACCTTATGGTAGGTACCCACGTACAAACCGGACAATTCTGTCTCCCATAGTTAACTCGCCTCCTTTCCATCTCCATTTTTCGTTAGTAAACGGTGCAGTTCACATCCCAAGCTGAGTGCGCACGCATAAATATGTTATTTCACAACTTGTTGCACACTGTCCGCTGAGCGCTGACCACAATGTATAGTGTAAACGACCATATACAACGACGTGAGTTCGCTAATTGTTGTTGAAATATGAATAATTTTGTCATTTTCATAACGCGTTATATATTTATAAAAACCTAACTTACTTGAAATGTACATAGACTGATCTCTCATCATGGAACATTGTTTAAATTATTGTTCATTATTTTCGTTATTCTTCCTGGATAAAAACCAGGAAATATTCCTCAAATATGAATTTATTGACAAACCCAAACGAAATAGAACGCAAAAGCTGCATGAACCGTGGCCAAATGACACAATTATTGCGATAGAGACTGATTTTTAGGATTTCAGCCGATGGCAACCATTTTGCAGAAAAGCTATAGAAAAGAAGAGCTTTAGAGTATCCCTCGTAACTTGATGTAGGTTTAGCTGAAAGCAAAAATCCAAAAAGATATAATTTCTGGACAAGTTTAGTAACGAATATTAGAAAAAAAAGTTTACAATAAGAACGTTGGGGCCTCCGCAAATACATATGTGTAAATTGTGTGTGCAAAGTAGAAATTCATCGGTTGCATATTCGCTGGGTTCTGACGGACACCGACTATGAAAACATTTGTCACGAATCCTCATCGAGGAATGCCTCGATATCAGCGTCCTCAAACTTTTTAGGCTCGATCCGAGTCGATCTTTGTTTTATCCAAGTAAAAATCACGACTGTTCAAACCATTTTCTACTTTCGGCAGCAGTTTTATTCATAATGAAGTAAAGAAATAAATCTAGCAGCTAAAACACTTCATTCGGTACAACTAACGGTTAAAGGACAGTACCTTTCCTATATATAGTCCAAAAATAAAAAAACATATTTATTAAAAAAAAAAAAAAATAAGAAAAAAAGGAGGACGTATCTTTTTTGTAATACAAATTTATTGAGACCACCAATATTATTAAAATTATGTTTACACTTTAAAAAGACAAAATAAAGATATAAACAATAAAAGAAATTTATAATTTGATTTAATGATGAGATGATATTGATGCAAAAACGTTTCTCGTTGAGAGTGGTTCAGTGACCTTTCTATAGCAGAAGTTGTTGTTAGTTTTATATTTTAAACCGTAGATTATCATATGAATTTGGCTGGATGTCATCAGTTCGGCCCTTCTCAATATTGCGGAATTCTTTTTAAACCATGTAACTTTATGGATTACAGATATGCATAAGAGACTTTTGACACCATAATCTCATCTATATATTGTCATTGGGCAATATTTTTTAATAAAGAATCCCATAATGTTCTAAGTACTAATATGCTACTTGATGCAATAATAAATTTAGTGACAGAGTGCGAATCAATGAAAAGTTAGCCATTCACACAGCGGATACCTAAGATAGGTAAACGGATGCTGGCATATTTAGTTCCTAATTAGAGAAGTTATAGATTCAATGATGTAGCCGCTGACCTTGATGGACTATGAACCATCAGTATAAACCCACGTTGTTGTGTTGAACGTGACCGCCTCTTTGCAGAGTTCCTGCAGCTCGAATCAACAAAACCTGGACGAACTATGCTATTTTTGTGTAGGACTTTAAACATAAAAACAAAGTTTCAATCAAAAAAACGTTTTAGATTAATCAATGTTGATAGCAATGTTAAAAATAATAAACAATATTTGGAATATTTTTTTCAAACATTTTTTAATTTTGTTTTATGTTTTTCATTTATTTTCTTCTAAATAAATATAATTAAATTTTAATATTTGAATCATAAGAAGAACTGAATAACATATTACGAAATTGTCAATAATTGTGCCAATTTCATCGACACCCAGCTACATAACTCCTAAAAACCCTTCAATAAAAACTCTATAAACTCTATAAAAAATATCGTAAAAACTTTTCCGTCGCTCACGTTCTGTTTCCATCAACTTCCGTCGCACCCTATAACCTTTAACAAGCACCGTGTGTTCGCGTCCCAAAGACCGTGCCGAGGCTCACATACACACTCACACTTACACATTCCCGTACATACGGCGAAATAACCAAAGGATTTATGTGTTGCAAAGTCGTGAGACGATTTAAAGCTAAATGCCACACCAAGCAGCCCTCTGTCCACCGCTGCCCTATGGCAACATTCGGGGTGTCGTTTTTTCCACTCTGAATTCGAATGGTTTAACTTTTATATATATAGAGAAAACTTCGACTGGTCATCTGGAATATTGATTGATCCGGGTTTCAAAGTGCGCGTGGTTGGGATGGATGGGGTGGTATATGCGGTATTTGTATGGAGATTAGCTATATTATATAATCTCTATATTTGTATATATATATGTGTAAATGTTTAGTATTTCGTCTCTGCCTTTAATTCAATAGCGATGTTAACGTGGTTAGGATTTAATTTAATTTTATTTTTAAAACTAATTCCATTTTTATGTAATTCCAACATAGAGTTCCCGAGGCTAATGTGTTTTTGTATCCTTGTTTTCGTTATTCCATCAAAACTGCTCCTGTTTGCCCGGATGTCGGTGTTACAGTCTGATACGAATCAAAATCGCACAAAAAACGAACAACAACCTCTTCGATTTCACGCAAACAAACGGAGAAAGTCCGAAATTATTGTGTAATTCAAAGTGAACGGAAAGAACTTGAGATCGAATTACGATACACACACAGACGGGTATTTTTGTGTGTATTCTGTATGGAAAAACAAGAGATTAGTTAAAGATAAGTCGACGATTTTGCGACAATGATGTTTAGGGGTGGAATTGCGCGAGTCTTTGAAATGCGATTTGTGTATTTTGAGTTGTTTTTAAGTGTTTGTTTACAATGCAGTTTCATGTTGCTGGGTCCAACCAGTAGCATTTAAGAGAAATAACATGTGTTCAAGACAATTTGATTGAAATGTTTTAATTGTTAAGATAAGAGAATATTTTGAAATTATTAGATACTAAACGTACATACATACATACAAAGTGACAAACTTTTATTTGAATGATATCATATAACAATCTATTATAATAATATAATATATAATGTGAAATTCACTTGTCTCACACGAAACACATCCGTATATTATTCCCCAGCTAAGACGCGTTCGCTTTGTCGCATAAACGACATGTATGGGCTCACCCTGATGCACAAAACAACCCCATTCTTTATGCTAACACACACAATAGACCACACTCACACACATCGTGGGCATCCGATTTCACACACACAAGTTCTCCACCCTCGCAACCCCTTACACCAAGAATGTTCACATATTTCACAATAATGCCTATATAAAGACGCACTACACCGAATCTAATAAGCATTAACCCTTCATTACATGGTTAAATTTGTACCCTCTCGCATATAAATAAGTTCTTCAATTACCTGAGCATACGCATACTTCTTTCAACCAAGCAAGTACATATTCTATAATAATATAAGGTTACCGTAAAACGGAGCTATTAACAAAGGACGTTTCGGTAATAAATGGTGTAATTGTATCCAACCTCACATTGCTCCCGGAAAGTTGTTCACGCGTGGGTATTTTGCCAGACTATTTTGCTAATTAAAAAATAGAGGTTTCTTTGGTAGTATCATCTTCTCTATATGTTGGGTGATATTGTGAAATAAATCATACATGCTAAGATTATTGGAACTTTGACCATATGGATTGACTATTGATTTGCTTATCTTCAATATAATGATGACTACAAAATAGTCAGAAGCAAGTTTGGTGAAACTTTAGTACAACGTTCAAGCGTAATGAAGTCTTCTCCCGACTACCTACAACCGAATTTAATTGTTTTATTTTATTTATAATTTATTTATAAAATAAAAAAATAAACAAATTTCATTATTCAAATTAAAAAAAACAAACAAAAAAAAATAAATGGCAAAGACAAAAAAATATGTATAAAGTAAACAATTAAAACTAAGATAATAATATAAACATTAAGCAGAGATACTCCAGGGATTTAAAATGAGCATAGACTGTTAAATTATTTGGCTAGATTTGCGTAGAAGGCTCTTTTAAAATTATCAACAGAATGTGTACTCTTTATATAAGAAGGAATCGATTTCCAAAATGTAATAATTGGGATGGAAAACTGGATTTTAGGTTAATAATATTATATTCTTGATAAAGACACCAGCATGATATGAAAAAACTCCAAGAATTACATTTCTAGAGTCGACTAGAAAGACAAATTTAGTACTGGCGTTCACAGATCTTTGAAACAAAAATTAGGCACCCTCAGATATACCAGGCAGCACAACATCACAGTAGATATCATATGGAAGCAACAGAGTTTTGTTAGTCTTGTTTGAATCATTGTTGTCTCACATGAATAGTATAGTTTGACGTCAGAGTATAGGTGATACTTGATTTCCGTGTAGAGCTAAGGGTAAATCAATAATGAAGAGACAGAGAGACACAAAAACGAAGTTGTAGAAAAGACGATAATCATCCATCAACACATTGATTTCTATGCCTTAAGCAATTAGAAATTAGATAAGCAGATGAAATAAAATTGAAAAAAAGAGATCTAAATAAATAGTCTCACATTTTATCCTGTGCAATAAAGGATAAAATGTGAGACTATTTCAAAAGCTTTTGAGAAATCTAACAACAGAAGAAAGGTTGAGTGTTTCTTACCTTTTGGAGGCGCTAAGTGCCAGTAATAGGTCTGGTCAGACCTCATATAAAATATATGGGATATGTATGGCAACATTTTTTTAAATTATTTTTTAGGCATTACTTTGTTTAGGGACATTGAAGACATTTATGTGAAGTGCTTGCATGAGCTAAGCAGACCGGTTTTCTGCAATCTACGCAGTTGAAGCGTGTTTTGAGTTGCTTTGGACCCACCGATTTGCAAGTCGCACAGGATTTGCGGTTTGCAGCAACTTCTGCATACCTCGGCGCTGGTGTTGAGGGGTCTTCTGGCTTAACTGCTACCTGAAAGACTAAAAAAGGAAGAATCTTAAATAGTATAGATTTAATTTTGTTTGTGATTTTCAATGTAAGTTGCCATGGCTGCTCTTATGTGAGGAAACTAGACGACATTTGGATTTTTGACTCGCTCTTCCATATGTGTCGTAACCAACTGTCGTTCCAGCTCCACGACAAATTTCGACAAAGCTCGTTGAATATTATAAATGCTGCTAACCCAACGATTTCCAGCATGTTGTAAAACATGGCGAGCGGCCATCGATTAGTTGAACGTTTGGACGAATATCCCGTGAGCATATGATCCATTGTGTCCACGCCTGTTTTGTGCATGTTGTAATCCAAAATTAGGATTGGTTTGGCCGATTGCTTTGTAGTGTCTACTTTTCAAGTTAGTGCTCGGTGGAAATCAGTACTACGGGCTTCTTTTTCTTAGCCATGTAAGAACATCGTTGTTATGAAATTCAAATGTAGTCGACAAAACTTCTCGTTTCGGATCAATCATTTCGGGTGACAGGAATGCATTATTCTTGAAGACCGTGCACACATACGCCAGGCGCAGATTTATATCAAATTTAAAAATCTAGTCAACGGGCCGGCGCGAGTCGCTAATGGTCGATTGTGCGCGCGTTCTCGGCCGACAGAAAGCGTTCCACAATTTACTGTCCATCGATCGTATAAAATCAAGAAGTACAGCAACAGCTTCATTCTGAACAGCAGCATCTTGCACAGACTCATCCAATAACTCTTCGATGTCGATGATGTCTTCGTTACCGTTTACTTTGACTTCAATTTCAATTTCAATATGATAATTCGCCATGTTATATTGCATTTTTTTTATTTTTAATTTTTTTATTTAATTTTGAAAAATAAAGACTGTTTAAGACTTATTATTTTCAAATTTGCGTAAAATATTGTGTTTTAATCGAAACTAAACTACAATTAATTGATCTTGTTTTCTTGGGTATATTAGGTAAAACTTTAGCATATTTCAATATAAATACAAGGGAAATTAGAAGTAGTAATCATAGTGTTACAAATTAGAGTGATAATTGGTAAAAGTGAAGGAATGAGCATTAACAAGAAATCTTTTGTCAATAAATCTAGTCCAATTGCATTAGATTTATGTTTTGATATTTGAAATATTGTGAATAGGTTTTTTTTAATTTTATTCATTCTACAAAAGTAAGAAAAAAAGAGAAGATCATGCTTTTAAATTTCAGGAATACTAATCTGACTATAACTTGTGATTAATTGAGAATTATTTGTAATATTAAATCCAATACCGTAGGTAATCCTTGAAAATGTGTTGCATTAGTATTTAAAATTTCTGAAAGATATATGTATTTCTAAAATTCGTGCACGAGAGTTATTATTTCGTTTATGTACGAGTATATAGCAACTCCGCTACCTCGTTTAATGACACGATCATGTCTAATTAATTCAAAGTAACCAATTATAACATTTCTTGAGGGAGTATATGACATTAACCTTTAACCACCTCTCAGTTAAAGCAATTATATTCAACTCATCAATACTTAAAGATATCCTTTTTGCATTCAGATAGCAAATGTTAGATGAATTGATTATTTTATATTCATTGTATTTAAATCATAATGTTTTTTTTTAGTTTCCTATATTTGAAACAAAAAAAAAAAAAAAAATTATTATTTCTTTAATTATAGTATTGATTTAATATTTAAAATATTTAAAATGTTATTTTTGAGGGACTCCTTAAAAAATTCTGGAACGTCAAACATTTTTTATCGCTTTATAAAGCTAATTTTTATAGTACGTAATTATTGGTCTTTGATACTATAGATGACAGATGGGCGGGAAATTATTATTATAAGTAATAGTTAATTAGATAGATAATAGATACATAAAAAACAATGAAAGTTTTAAGTAGTAATAAAACAGATTTTTTTTATTTACATAGAATCATCATCATCATCGATTATAGACCTATACAGAAATGTCGAGGATATCATTTTGCTCTTGCCTGAGACGATTTCAAATTTTCTATTTTACTGGGAAAATATTCTTGACATGTTTCAAATACTACATATAAGATTATATAAATATTCTAACCAAAACTATTTATATTCCTTTGTAATAACTCAACTTTTTCATGTTAGTGACAAAATCATTGAAGTGCTAAAAATTTGGTGCTTTAGTGCATATGAATCGCGTTTAAGCTGATAATTGATTCTATCAAATTTCATGTATATTAAGGTCATAACTTCCTAAAATGCATATGTATGTATTCGTATATAAAACAATGCATACGTTCGGTCATTATATTACAAAACATAATTAATAATTACAAGAAAGTCCGTAAACTTTATTTTTTATTTCTAATCGGCTGCATCCTAAATTGCATCGGTTGCAATATTTATAAAAAAATAATCCTAACAAAAAAAAACTGAATCAATATAATCACATCTCAAATAATTGGCCATTCAGTAATGTATACGCTATAGGTTGCAACTTTTGCAAGAAAAGCATACATAATATATATGATATACGAAAACATGTATTTGTCCACATTGCGCTCAAATAATAACGTATTATACGGAAACTGTATGTATAATGTATGGTGTACAAATACATAAATATATAGGTATAGTGCACAAGAAGGGTCTGCTACGAATTCAGGATAGATTCGTGAATGAGACGGATTAACTTTTATCAAAACCGTCGGATCTCGGGTCATTGATATGTGATACGGTCGGGCCTTGCCAGTTTTTTTAGTATTATTATACATAATATGTTTATATTATGTTTTCATCTGTTGTGCAATACGTTTAGAGAATTACCAGGCTATACAATAATGGTAATGAATGGATAATGAAACCATTCAGCATAATAAATATTTTTGGGTGCTTTTTTCAGTGTTTTAAGTGATATTAACATTTTTATTAATACAATAGTTCGTAATGTTGAATACATAATTATTGTATAAAGTATTATTTTCAAATAAATCTAATATACTATCATTTACTTTTTTTCATGTTAATTAAATCCCGGCCGGCAGACCGAAGTGTTTTTTGAATGTAGCACTTTAAATCAGTAGCCCTTTTTCTGAAATAGGGTATTGATTTGGAATAACGGACCATTAATGCCATCAATTGACATATACACACGCTCCCTATAAGTATATGATAGCGTCGATGAATCCCGATTCCGATCTACAGATGACGAAATTTTATTTGGAACCGTGATGCGAAGTCATTTATAAATTTAAGAAAATCGCATTTTTTTTGTTTATTTTGTTTACGAATATAAATAGCAAGATAGATCTCGGTGACCAGTCATGTGAACCCGTAATGGTCAATGAATCCGTCGTGCGAATTCGCGCGCCCTATGCCCTATGTCCCACAAGGGATTACAGGATCCAATGAGAAATCATTGGTCATTGTTACTAAATTTAAGAAACCTTTGCTCAAATCAAGCAACAATATCGTTTTGGCGTCTAACGATTTGCTTGATTTTTGATTTCACTAATCTATTCACTCTCAAAATATTTTCATTTTAGAAATGTGACCTGCTCTCAGTTTCTCGCGCTAAAAATATTTTTATCTTTAAAATAAAATTAAATTAAAATTGTTGTTGCTTATACGCAGAAATATATGCAAGGAGCTGCTAATTCAACGAAACAAAACGATTCTCAAATAAATGAAGAAGTCTATATTTCATAAATCAAAAGAATATGACTGAAAATTGTTCAATATATCCCTCCACTTATATTAATCTGATGTGATACTCTACTCTCCGATGCCCCAGTTTGTTAGCCTATAAACAAAAACTTCAGAAGTACAGAAAAAAAAACCGGACGTATTTGAAATTGCACCGCTCTATAGATTTTATAATAAACAATTTCCGCGTATGGCACAGTTCCAGCACGCGCAGCCGGAAAATCCACGCGTCACACGCAAAAAACGCCAGCCGCTTGTTTACACAAACCGCACACGCATACCGGTGCCAGGTTTTCGAGCATTTGTGTGTGTGTGTGTGTGTTTGTTAGGTGCCAGCCATGAAAAGTATTAAACAATAAATTTCGTATGGCTATATTAAATTCATAGATTACTGTCAAATCGAATCATTTTATTAAATATAGCGCGCGCCACCGAACAACCGACCAAGCCAACGCAACCGCCTGCGCTCGAAAAGTACCAAAAATATGAGTATAAATGGCTTATTTTCGCCCGGAGGTGCGTTAAATCCGTATTGTTAAGCTTTGTGCACCGATTTGATCCGCAACCCGGATATAGAACCGATTTAAACGCAAGCGGCGAGTACAAATAAAAAATTAAATAGGTGCACGCACGCGCACACAAAAAAAAAACACTCTGATGGGCGCCCCCGGCACAGATTTTCGGGAGCTCGGTCAGATATGTGTATATATAAATTATGAAATATCATATAAATATTTATTTGAAAAGTATTTGCCAGTGTATGTGTGTGCACCCTTGCATCGCTCAATGTATATGTATTCGTATACGCGGATTATCCGAAAAGCCTATATAATCGAATTCCGGTTTCGGGAATCGCACAAATATCGTGTGATGATATGTTTTCTGTCTGCACTGCCTCTGGTTATTACTCTTTTTTCCCCTGCACTTCTATATTATATATGTATAAATGTGTACAATATAGGATATTGTTGTTTTTTACACGTATAGTTCCTTTTTTTAATCGCGAACACGCGAAAACATACATCGATTTTGAGTGCAAGCTGCAACATTTGTGTCGTTGTTTTGTTTGTGCGCAAAAAGCTTTCCTTTAGCTTCCTGTTTTCAACCCCCAACGGTACACGATTCGTATATACATATATATTATATTTCGAGTGTGTGTGTGCACATATAGCGCACTATATATGCATTTAAACGTGCACGCAGGGCGCAACCATGTACCAACCATCAATGTGGCCGACGACAGCCCAAAACTATTGTTGTTTTTGATTTTCAATGTTTTTGGCGAGAGAAAGAGGGTGCAGGGTGCATTCAAACAAACTCAATACGTATATGTATATACAAAACACAAGCTTAATCTCTTGAGGGATCTTCGGTGTGTATTTGTGGATATATGTATGTATGTATGTATGTATATATTGTATAGTATGTTTATTTATTATATTCGTATGTAGTTTGATACTATGGTATTAAAGCGAGCAGATCGTGAGTTTCAAGTACAATATTATGCGAGAGGGTTCGTGTTTCAGAGTCGTTTTATTGCATACGTTTTTTGTTTTCGAGAGGATTAAAAAAAAAAAAAACAAAAAATGTGTACGAAGTTTCTTTAATTTTGCGCAACTACTTGTATTTACTTAGTTTTACATATGGAATTATCATTTAGTAATCACAGTGTCCAAAATATATTTTTTTAATATTTCCTTAAAAATGTTGGTAAAATGCTCTCAAAAATATATGATCGCACCGACTATCGCCCTATTAATAAATTACCCGCAGTTTCAAAAATACTATAGATTACATTATAGAATCAGATTATTGAGCATCGTAAAGGCTGAGCGGGTCTGTGATCCCATCAACAGTTAACAAGCTTCCGAGGTAGCAGAATTTATCAACAATATCAACGGGTTCACCGTTGAGTTGGATGGGCTGCATCCGTTCGCTTGTGTTAAGCCGCATTTCCTTCGTCTTCTTTGCGTTGATCCGAAGGACGACTAGGCTTTCAGAAATCGCAAGATTCTGCAGCATTGAGTCGACATCTTCGTGACGATGTGCAAAAAACCAAGAATCGTCAGGGTATTCAAGATCCTGAAGGAGGTCGTACAGGCCCCATTGAATGCCGCGACCACTAGTGCTCAACGCCTCTACAAGGACATCATCTAACACTGCGATATGTATATATAATAATATACTCGTCCTCCGATGCCTGTACTAGCGAGGGGAATAGGAGCTTTGACGAGTACTCTTGGAATATTGTCTGCTCCGGCTGCTTTGGCGGAGGCTAGGCTGGCTATAGCATTAGATATTTAAGTTGGACTCGTCCGAAACCCAGTGTTCACATCTGTAGTGCCGTGCAGCGACGACCTTCTCCCCACAGCTGCTGTCCCACCTTCCAGCCCGTGGTTGATTGCTACCAACTTAATTATTTAATTGACCGACAGCAATGTGTTGATATACCTCCTCCTCTGTTGTTCCTCATGGGTCCTATACTGCATTCTATTTATATAAACGATCTGTCTACATTTTTAGATGATGTTCAAATATATAGATCCAGCAATAATATTACATTAAGTGAGTTCTTTAATTTTAATCCCTATCGTATTTACCATTCTTACAATTAAATGGACAAACTCTCAGCATGACGAATAAAGTTAAAGAATCTTGGAATGATATTCTTGACAGTAAGCTTAATTGGTCCGATTATGCTGCCTATATATTATCTAAGATATTTGGTGGTCTTAGAAGTATGCGACCGCAAAGTTTGGTAAAGTCCTCTGACACTCGTTTAATGTTAGTCCACCGTTTATTGATTCCCGTGTTACATGGTAATATTGTGACATATGGTTATATAGTGATGATTACGATTCATGATGTTTAATTAAACAATAAACAATAATAAAACGTCGACCAATAAAAATAAGTGTGCACCAATTAATTCAGTATTATTCAATATATCCAATAGATACAAAAATGACCTCCTATAAATTCTAACGCGGCACCGAAAAAAATAATTGTGCATCGAAAATTTTACGTGTCTATCATTTCAAAAAAAAATATTCATTTTTGACCACCCTTACGAACAGGAGGGGCAAAAACCTACTTTTCCTCATGTTTTAAAATATATAAAGTTGGCTATGGGCGGGAAAATCCAAAGGTGCCAAATAATAGGCTAAGATCTAGAGCACTAAGCCAACTCAAGATTAGATAAAAAAAGAAAAAATATAAAATATATATTCAGTAAACATGTGCTTTGTGATGGGATAATACAAAAAATGCGCTTGCACGATTTCAACTCAAAATAAGTTAAAAATAAAAACTTGTTCACATTATAATTTTAAATGTTAGAATAAAAAAAAACTTGCTATTGACTATTATATTTGCTGTTTTTGCATTTTTTTTACATTTTTAACTTTATCTCACGCATAATGTATAATTTCTACAGATCTCAAAAAAAGTATGGCTGTTTGCGTTAACAGCTTTAATTATTGACCCCTCAAATATAAAAAATACCTTTTAAAGGCAGTCCGATTTGATTCATTTGATTTGATATTGAAAATACCTATCGATTGACTTAATACCCCTTTTAAATTACGTTTTTTATTTTTTTACCAACATTTTAAATACACCCTTTAAGGGGGTTCATGTGGGCTAACTATAATTATCCGTTTTGGTGTCGCCCTCTTTAAGGTTGATATTTGTAACATCCCCTACGGGGAGGCGAGCTCCTTTAAAAGATTTTTCGCTTTTTATTATTCTATTCTATTTTAGGAGCACCATTTTTTTTCGGTGTGCAATTACGTATTTTTTTATCGGTGCATGTTTTTGAATTAGGTTATTTTGGAATTTATCGAAGCACATTTTTTAATTTTTTAGAGCCCAATTATTTTCCCGGTGCATATTAATTGTTTTCGGTGGACGCTTTCGAATTAATCTCATTGGATCCTGTAATACATTGTGGGACATAGGGCCAGTGTGCGATACCGCACACCGGATTCATTGATTATTACGGGTTCGCACGAGTGGTCAGGTCATGCTAATGTGCTGTTTGTATAGTGCTACTCCTATTGGAGCTTCTGTGCTCTAACACTAACAACACATTCCCGATGGTTAGGAGTCTTAATTTGCCCTGACGCGACTCTAACAACTTCGCAGGGCAAATGCGCATATTTTTGAGATATCTCTATGCACCGAGTTCTATCTTGCTATTTATATTTAGAATCGTGAA
>JANSTU010024060.1:0-13034 GCA_027564075.1 Bolitophila hybrida
AGCATAAATCAAGTGAAAGCTGTCAAAAAGACCATCTACGAAAAAAGTAGTGCCGTCTTGAAAACCTAACCTCTAAACAAAACACCCTGTATTTCGTTAATTTTCGATAAGTTCGAGACTGCCTATTTTGAGCAGTGTTGCCCATGTCAGATGATTTTTCTGTTCTTTTAGCCTATAATTATGGATAGCCCGATAAATTTTACATATAGCGGAGTGCAGATTTTTTAATCGATTTAGATTTTTGTGATTCAGTCGACTTTCTTCTATTCTATTGACGGAATTCATACAATATGGGAACACTAGAGTTTAGTTATTCCATTAGTGAAGTACCCCGAGGGAAAATCACTAAAAAATTACGGTGTAAACAAACTTTTATTGAGAATATACAAAATATCGCAAAATATATTAATTAAAATTGCAAATTGAAAAAATTATATAAAAAATATATTTTCATATTATATAAAGTAGAACAAGTACAAAGATATATTCGTACTATTATTATTATTATTAGATGTACTAAAAGTTTACAGAATATTAATAATATTATAAAAAGTACAATAAATATTCTTAAGGGGGGAGAATTGATATATTATAAAAAAATCATAAACTCGAAAGTATATAACATATCATTTTTATTTTTTAACCCTAGATAAGAAATGTCTTTAATGCCCCAAAAAAATTTTAGCTGAAAATTTATTTATTAATTTGGGGATATTGTACCAGGTATCACCGTTATTTTGCTTCCGAAAAAAAATCTTATTCGTAAATAGTTTCGCTAGCCTAGCGATATTCATTTTCGATTATTTGGGAAATTATGGTGAGCCAAATAACAAAAATTGTGTATTTTTCAACGAAATTTCACGATAAAAAACATCATTAAAAAAACCAATCAAGTAATCGCAAAAAAACGTACGTCACCTTTTAGATAATGTTCAGTCTTATAAGTCATGGTACAGTAATTTTTTATTGCTATTTAAAAGTTTTATATTGTGTTTATAATACCATTACATCTTAGGATGAGCAAGCCAGATTAATATACCAAAAAGTCATTATAAGTCTTCAAGCAAAATACAAAATATGCTTCAGAAATGATAGTGATAGAATATAATTCGTAAGATAGGTTTACTGTACAGAGTTGAATATTTTGTTTACTCTATTATACTCTGAATAATTGCGTTCAGTCTTCTTCAGATTTAACGAGGTATCCAGTCACATTTTCATCAATAGAAAGCTATTCTTCTCGAATTCATCCCACACATGCTTTATATGAAAAACAGATTGAGGTGGCATTTTCATATAATGAGGCGTAATCCATAAAGCCTAATAGCAGAAGCAGAATGCTTCGGATCATTATCCTGTTGAAATATATATTAATTATGACGATCTATTTTATCAATATAGACATATTTATCCATTATTATTTCAATGAAATGTAGATTTCAAACACCAGAAGCATACATACATTCCAAAGCATAACTGATCCACCACCGTGCTTTACAGCTCCTTTAAGATCAACTCCTGAAATCCACTTAAAAAAAAAGAATACATAACAAGTGTACGATCACTTCTGTATCACTTTTGTAGTGCCTATTTAATCATTAGTGCTTACTAGTATTTATTTATGCTTTGTAATGACTTATTTAGTTCGTTATTAATGAATTCCTCAACCGAATGGGGAATTTTGTACGAACTGTACGATGACTTATGAGACTGACTGTGCTAATAGTAGTGTGTACAAAATCACAGTAATCAGTGCGATAGTTTACCAAAAAAAAAAAACCTATAACTGGGACAATTTAGCGTTTTTTCATATCAACTACAATTTAAATAATAAAAACAAAAAACGAACAAAAAAAATTCAGACCTTTTAATAATATAAAAAATTAAAAACAGACAGAAAGTACAGAGATATATTCGATTTTTTTTAATATATTAAAAAGAATCTTGAATATAAAATTTTAAAATTGACAATATTACTTTTAATTTAAAAAATAATAAAAATAATTACGAATATTACTTATATGAATATTACTTTTAATTTGAAATTAAGAATAAGACTAAGGAATACTTAAGAATAATATATTCAGAATACAAAATATTTCCAAATAATACTATTAATTATTAGCACACATAAATTCATAAATATAACTGATGAATCGTCAAATTTTATTAAAAATGCTGCGCCTTCAGCAGGGGACGTTTATTTCGCCAATATGTATTATGGCTCTGAAATCAATGCTTTCTTTTGATATATGAAATATGGATTAAAATGCTTGACCTATTATTATTGTGCTATTAATTTTGAGCTATGACTATGAAATAATAAATAATTATAAGCTCCATATAAAGTCTTATTATTACTATACCAAGAACCAGCTATGTTTAGAGATTAACTTGTTTCCCAATGCCTCGGAAAAATAGTGTTTTTGCACAGAGTCATGATCACTTGTTAAAATCCGCTGGTATCAAAGCAATAAAATCAATCATCTTTAATCACATTAGAACAACAAATATTTATAATAATTATCATTATCATTATCATCGTGCGCAGTTTTTCCCAATTTAAAACACATTTGGTTTAAGTAAACTATTTTTTAATATATTTTTATTATATTAAATAGATTATATTTATTTTAAAGTGTTAAGCAACCTAAAATTGCAATTATACATATAAATATACAATCACGTCGATATATTTATTTGCACAATACAAATACAAAATACAATTTAAATAAATATTATTGCACATTTCTAACAAAAACACAAATTATATAATTTATTTAAATATTCAACTGACAGCGGGCATGTAAACAACAATAACAATAAACACACTGCAAACCAATTTAGACCAAATGCGATTATGAGTAATTACTTATACGCACGATCTACACACATGCACAGAAAATTGTAAACAATATTTTATTTTCTAAAAAAAAAACAGTATTTTTAAAGAATAATTTTGGATGTTTGATAAGAGTAATCTGCACAAAATTCTAGAAGACGTTCAGTTCAAAGTATTTTAGAGATAATTACGTACGAACCATTTTTAGTCATTTCATTCACAAAAGCAGCTTATTTTAATGTCATTAATCATCTGTGTTATCATTTCTCTTGGTGAGAAAATAATAAAGTATTTATGAATATTTGAATGATTCGAACTGTTTACAAATCACACATTAAATCTAGTGAGCGATAAGAACGAAACATAAATAACCCCGTTATTATAACTATATTTTGTTTTAAATTTACCAACAATAATAAAACACAGCTATTCTTTATACCTCAATTTAAAATTAAAATACATTATAATTAAACTTTAGATTGTTAACTAAAAAAATGTAAACAATCATGCGGAACTTCCGTTAATTGTGTTTCAACCTCACAACCAACTAATTATGATAGTAACGAGAATAATTTCATTGAGCTTTATAATGTTTATAAAATTATCATGATTTCTCATTAAGATATACTTCATACCGATGATCCAGTTGGCCGGCAGTGAACAAAAAGCTAAGCGTGAAACCGGCAGACAGCAAAATCGGCAAACAGATAAACACATAATTGATGATCTGAAACCGTCCGAAATCACCTAATTCACCGAGAACCACGTCCAGATCAAAGTTTTGTGATTGCACTTTGGACATCTTACACTTTTGGGTCAGATATTGGCACCTTTTTCGAAATATTAAAAAAAACAACAATTTTTCACTTAATAGGGAAACACAAGCGCACTTAAAACAGTTCTTGACTAGTCGGTACTACGACCACTTGAGCACTGACACCTTGAGTGGTTACACTTGAAGTGTCTGACCGTACAGAACATCTGTGAGTGCACATAAAAGTTAAGACTGCGCTATACACTCACACACATACACTCATTGTAATACATGGTTTTGCTTCAAGACGTGCGCGCACAGAGAATTGGTAATTTAATAAACGCATAAATAATCAGTCACACGCAATTGGCCAATGGTGTTTAACGTATATATGCACGTATGCTCACTATATATTCGCTAGCGAGCTGTGCAGTGTGCAACTTACAGGACAGTGCGTTTATTACTTTCTTAAATATACACTATAAGATAGTTTTATATAAGCCGATCGAAAGTGGGAACAAGTTGCAGATATATTGCTTATCAGCTGGTATACAGAAGAACTAAATAAAATTATTATAGTGTTTAAATCGTTGAGCGATAACGCAGATTGAATAAGGAATATTTGTGAAATCTCAGTAGTTTTCCGAAAAAAAGAAAATTTTCCGGTAATTGTCTGATAATATTTTATTTTTTTTGATATGCAATACATATGTTCAATGGATTTCCAGGGGTAAGAATAAAACGAATGAAATTCTGTGTTCAGTCTCAGAAATTTATTTGCAACCAAATAAAAATGTAATGAAAAATTTAAAAAAAAATGTAAAATATTGTACGGATAAAAAATGTGCAGCTAAATATAAAGAAATTTGTAGAAAAAAATTAAATCGTGCTAACAAAAAAAAAAAAATTGCACAACATAATATTTAATAAGATGCAAACAGAATATAATATAAATAGGTTGTTTTTTGGATTTTACGAATAATAACGGAATTAAGAAATATATTTTTTTAAAGTTTGTATCAAAAATAAATAGAAAACAATTAATTGCATGTATTAAACAAAATATGTATTATTTAAACACATATGCAACACCATTTACTGGTTGGTATGAATTACTCGAATTATTTGCATGATTTACACGAAAAAGTACTAAAAATCAGTAAATAATTTCGGTATGATTTATGCGCATTATTTACTAATTTTCAGAACTTCTGGTTGGATTTAAGCATATCATTCGCATGAATTACTCCTACATTTACTGGTTGGTGCCAAATTTAAGCCTATATCATTTTTTTGATGTATGCCAAATTTACTAAGTTTTCTCGTTCCGTTTTGAATATAAAAACCTTGAATTAATAATGAGCGTTTCCCGAAAGAGGCTGCCTCTAGTATATGAACGAATTTTCCCGTTTCCAATTATATGGAGTAGCTAGTAATAATAATCAACCTTGGTTTGATGTTGCCGTTTCGTGTTCGCAAAAATCACAATCAATTCAAAAGCTTACGGAACATAGCTGTTCTTACTCTACGAAATGCGACAATAAAATTTCATGCTCCTTGACTAAAATCCACACATAAGCTTAGCGTTCTCTGGCGTAACATTAAAACACCAAGAATTAATGCCTGCAGTAACGAGTCGCCTTCTTTTACAGATTCAACATATAATTCCTATCAATATTCTTCTATTCCTGTCCCATCGTCAGTTGCTATGTCCGAATTCGTTCCAAGTTCTTCCAATATTCCTGTCTTTGCTTTTCATCCAATCCTTCTTCCAGATCTTGTAAAAATTCTTCTTTCAATAAAAACCAATTCTACTGGTTTTGACAATTTACCGATAATGTTTATTAAGGGGTTATAAAATATAGTTGTGATGGATGAAAAGGTCGTGTTTTTTTCGATTTAGAAATGTTTTCCAAAACATCTTCCAGGCGGCTCATTGCATGTTGAAATTGCAGCATATGCAGGCTACAAATGATGCAGAAGGACTACTATATGGCC
This sequence comes from Bolitophila hybrida, assembly GCA_027564075.1. Lineage (NCBI taxonomy): Eukaryota > Metazoa > Arthropoda > Insecta > Diptera > Mycetophilidae > Bolitophila > Bolitophila hybrida. Next base: position 5,595 of record JANSTU010024060.1, read on the forward strand.
CTGGAATAGACGACTCGATGTAAGTTGAAATATATATTGAAATATATACTAACAGATTTTTTTTATTTTTGAGTTCAGATAAACTGTTGTCAAGATATGAGGGCCATCGCAAGTCACATCTAAAAATGTCGTTCCTGGAATTCGCCTATAACTTTTTTATTATTTAATATTTTTTGATGAAGAAATTTTAGCAAGTTCTTAGAAACATGTACTATTCGACTATGACAAAATATTTCCAATAATAATTTTTTTTTTATGATGTTTAAAAAAAGAGAGAAAATGTGATCTTTTTGCAGGATACAACTGTACATAACATTACATTACATGACATGCGTAAAAATAACCTTCCAGTAGTTGCTCCTAATCTAACCTGTTCCACATTTCCTCTGCCCTGGAAGCATGCCCGCATTATCCCCCTGCATAAAAATACTCGATCCTATAATCTAAAATATTTTCGTCCTAAAAGTATTCTTCCTGCCTTATCCAAAGTCCTTGAAATTGTATTAAAAAAAAACAAATTAACCAGCATCTAATGAATAACCTATCAACCTACTGAACGAATTCCAGTCCGTGTTTAGACAGAAACTGCTCGATTTTTCCAATGCTTTTGACACCGTGGCTTATAAAAAACTTTGTCAAAACTTTGGATTCTGTTCTTCCTCGAGTAACTTGATATTAAACTATTTATAAAATCGTAGTAAGTGTGTTGATGTTTCTGGTCACCTATACACTTTCCTTCCTATTCAATCTGGAGTCCCTCAAGAATTGGTTCTAGATCCGGTTCGACCAAATATCACCTCTTTGCAGATGATGCCCAGATTTACTACGTATGTCCACCATCTTTCATCACACATTAACGTAATAATAAATGACTTAAATGTTTAATATGAGCTGGTTGGATTTATACCAAAGATGATAAAACTAAATGTAGCCTTTTAACCCAGCCTCGATATAATATTTCTTTTTATTCACTTCCCTCAATAATCCTTGTTTCTAAAATCTGTGTCTTATAATGAACAGGAAGCTAAATTGGATTGAATATGCCAAGTTTTCGCTGGTGGTTTGGCAGATTGTGTTATTTTGTTGAAACGTATACAAAAATATTAAATTCTGCCTCGACCATGTTTAATTTCGTTCCAAGTGTTTTCACAGGAAGTTCTTATTCATTACTTTAATATGGAAAAGGTGTGTCCGGGGCTCATTGAATCTTAGTGGAAGTTTAAGGCGATCATGCTGAACAATCATGTCGGAGGTGGTTTGGTACTTTTAAAAGTGATGACAACGACGGGCTGGTTTTTTGCATTTTGGAAATGATCTACTACGAACTGTTTAAAACGTCTGAAACGATCACTGGGGAACGCTATCGGACTCTCATGCATTTGATCATCGCACTGAGTCAAAAAAGGCCCGAATACGTAGTAAACCACGACAAAGCAATTTTGCAGCATGACAACCCTCGGACACATATTGCAAAACTAGTCAAAACCCCTGCCGTATTCTCCAAACATCACATTCGACTACTATTTGATCAGATCGATGACACATGGCCTGACCCAGCAGAAGTTCACTTCATATGAACAATGCAAAAAATAGGTCGATAATTGCCTCAAAAAACGAGGCGTTCTTCCGAGCTGGGAACCGAAAATGTCCATACCGATGGGAAAAATGACAATATATCCATTTTTGCACAAAATAATCCGTAAATTTCGTGTGTGTTTGCCCTTAAAAAATATCCTCCTAAAAATGAAATATTTTCCAGTACATAATCTAATATTGTCGTACGAAAACTTTGTTCTTTGATGATGTAGTAATTAGCTGGAGAATTCAATTATAAACCGAAAAACCCAAAAACTTCGTCAAACACCTTCAAAAATCAAAGCATTGCTTATCGCCTCTTCTATGATACTACAATGCCAAGGGTTTGGTGCATCACATGGTTCTTAAGTGGTTAAACAACGACAATATCTATTATATCTTGAAGTTACATGGGCCTTTGGATGCAAGAAATAGATGTGTGTAAATACAAAAACCCGGAAAGATGATGCTTGTTGCACAACAACGCATCTGTTCCCAGTACTATTTAAGGTGCAAAAGCGAAGGAGCAAAGCCCCTGAGTACGAATCTGGTTTCAGATTATGTCGTTCAGACCTCCGTTTTGTTAAATTTTAAATTACACGAGGTTTGCCGAATTTTTACCGAACTTTACCGAAGAAATGGTATATTTTTCGTTTCACATCATCGGTACCCCCGACTAAATCATTTTCAATGATAAAACTATATTCGTTTTAATTTTGAAATTATGGCAACTTTTACAAAGTTATCTCATTTGTTTGAAGCAAAAACTGTATTTTGTTTTATTTTCCTCATCAGAAATAATGTGACATTTCTTCTTATAAGGGTATATTAAAAGGTGTTGTTTAACTCTGACGGAAAGGCGTGGGTTTTGCCGGGATGTTTTATTTGACCATGTTGCACACAATAAAACTAAACTTAGTGGCCCTGAACCGTGGAAATCGATGACACGAAATACTGCCTATAATCCAGTTGTAGATACTTCAGGGCAAGACAATAACCTCTGACTGCTGGAAGGCATTCGACTGCCTGTTCCAAAATGGTTACCAACAGCTTTTAAATATTAATTATAAGATACACTTTGTTGATCCTTACGCTGGAGCATGTACGAACCATATAGAGACTTCCTGGCCAGCAGCCATGTTGATTATTCACCATTCTGGCCACATTTATATCATATTATTTGACAGCGTAAATGTTCCAGAAAAAGTGCAGGATCAACAAAATTGATGCTTTCGAAACTTTTATGAAAGCAGCATTAAAATTAAATGATGCAAACAATACCATATTAGTGATCGAATCGTCAAACTCAGATTAATTATCTGAATCTGATAGTATCTAAGAGTAAGGGGAAGCTAGCGAACGAACAAAAAATCCCTACCCTTAAAGGGAGAAATGGGAAGGTAGGGAAAAAACCAAAAAAGGGTAGGGATAAAAAAAGTTAGTTAGAAAGGTAGAAAAAAGAGAGAGAGGGATTCAGAAGGGAAAGGGAAAGAACAAAAATGGATGGCTGCATTGGGAGGGTAGCGAAATTTCACCCACTAGTCGTCGGTCCCAACATGCCCTTTTTGTTTGTATTCATGTCCATCATTTCTGTTTGTTTTGAAGTGCCTAATTACGCCAGTCAGATATTATGTTATGCCTTTTAAAATGTGCCATAACTTACTTGATACCATCAAAGCGGTATTGACCAGATAACTGAAGGCAGTAACGATTCAGAACAGTAACCACTCGTTTTTTAAAGTTTCAGTTGTATGACGGGAAGTTAGTTTATTAGCCGTCCCAAGATTTTTGCCAAAACATTCAAACAAAATGCAAATAAAGGATTTAAAATAACTCAATTTGGGCAATATCACAGAAGAACGTAAGCATTTTTTTTTTGTAAATGTACATTAATTAAAGTGGAAGCTAGTCGTTTGGGGTTATAAAAGGCGTCATATTTTGGTCAAAATGTCGGAAAGGTCGTTTTAAAGGTAATAAGGATAAATATATTGCATTAGCTATATAAATTTAACAAAATCAAAATGAATTATATGAGAGTTTGAGTAATAAAACTAGTATTTTTACTTAAGTTCATGAAACTCCCCCTATTTATCAACTCAAAAAAATCTATTTAAAAATGTGTATGGTTAAAAATGATAGGAAAGAGTTGACGTCTCTTTCCCTTTCCTTCTATTTGAAAATATTGCCCTCAAGCAATTTGTACTTTAAACTAAAAGAAAAATAACGTGGAAGATTTATAAAAACAATAATTCCACTGCTATATACACCAATATTTAACTTTGATTTTTGACCATCATTTGCCCCTCTTTAATTAAAAATTTATAAAAACATAACATAACCAATTACAATTTCTAGATAATTTTACCTATACTACTCGTAATATTAATTAGATCTGACCGTATTTGAGAAAAATATATTCGTCACAGACATTATAATAGTTGTATACATAATGTTAATTAAACTTGGCAATATTGTGGTAAAAATGTGCATTGTGATTTGTGACATAAGTATATTGACTCACACAGTCTATTATATTGTTATATTTTGTCAGTAAATAAAAAAAAATTCAATAAATAATAATTTGGCTTGCATATTGGCACTCGCGATTACTATGCCTTGGATGCCTTGGATTGTGGTTTGGATGCTGATTCGCACTGTGTCACGGTTTATGGGAAATTCTTACATAAAAAAAGTTTTAGTGTTTTTAGGCAGTAATGTGCAAAATATATAGATAGGTACCTTAAATTTGTTCCGAGACATTTTGTCTAAAAATTAGAAAAAGGTAGTTTTCTGGTAGAATTTTCTTTTTCATTATCTTGTCTTAATTTATTAAAAAAAAAAAAAAAAAAATTTAATGGACAAAATAATTCTTTAGAAGTAATTAGAAATTTATTAAGATAAATATGGACACATTTACCTATTTCGACAATGTCAATGACAGGTGTCAGTATGGTGATTTTTATGTTTAAATTACGTAATTATTACTATATGTCCAGGTAGTTTCAGTTTTGATGAAACAATTTTTTTTTGTATAAATCATTTAATCGAGAGTAATTAATAATATTCACCGTCCATTTGATGAAGCTATTTCACACCATAAATATCAAGTAAACATTGAGTTCACACATGGTCTGTTGAACTTATACAATGCCATGACCGTATATTATGTAAATAAATATTCAAGTGCAAACATTAAAAATACAATCAAACATTATAATACTATACTATACTATATATACTATATACTATACTACATAAATAAAATGATAATGAAGTATAGGTAATATTTGTATTATAACTCGTCTTTAAATGTGTATATAAGTTAAATGAATGAAATTTGTTTGTGTGTAATAAAAGTGTTATATTAACTGATCTACAATTAAATAATGTCATTTATTTTTTCGAATTGTTATTCATAAGGCATTGCACGGAAGTAATTCGTGTTGTACATCAAATAGAGCGCATATTTCGACTCAAAAGTGTTTTCAATGTCAGGCAATCGCCAATTCAATGTATTAAAAAGGTAACTTTATTGCAATAGTGTGGATCGTAATGTGTGTATACTCTGCAGAAAATGCGATCTGGAAATAATTACTGAAACGCATGTCAATTTGTGTGCATCTTTATTAAAAATAATCTTGTTTATTGATGCAATAAAAATATATATTTACTGAACAGTCTAGATAATCTGAAACTGCGTAGATTAAAAGACTGATAATGAACCATGCGATTTTTGTATTTATTTATACCTTAAATTCTTATAGAATCTGAATGCGTTTTTATTAAAATAATCTAGTAATTCTTATTATCTTTTCAACTGGAACTGGACTTGTGCTATAACATTATATTTGTTGATAAGCTAGTCATCGACTGATGGTTCTGGGTTAAATTTGTGAAGAAACAAACTTGGATAAGCTTCTGTGGGTCTTTATTTGTTTTGATGTGTATTGTTGTTAGTGTGTTCTCGCAAATGGACAGAAATACGCCAGTCGATTATTTTTTTTTCTTTGTGTGCTATGTTGATTTTTTTATATTTTCGCATTTGTCTTTTGAGTGTGCGAACAATTGGTGCGCTAGACAATTTGGCGCGAGTATATTTAAGTGCAGGTACAATTCGGCTACATTTGGCTTGGGTACAATTCGGCGTTGTTTTCCCTAAGCGTGTTTTAAAAGTAGTTTTTAGCCATAGCCAAGCGGAAGGGAGATATTTGACAACCTTATATATAATGTAATAATTGAAGTCTCGTCAAATTGTAGTGTCGCTAAATTTTACTCGCGCCAAATTGTCCGCTGTGCCAAATTGATGGTATACCTTTTTAACCATAGACCATGACATATGGTATAATGTTGATTAGAGATAGAGATTAGGCTTTGTCTATTTTTTGTAGAATTGGACAACTCATCCGATATACTCACCAAAAACTTTGAATTCCTATTGCGTAACATCCAATGCCTAAAAAAACAGAAATCGTAACGTATTTTCTCACAAAATATCATAGCACATGGTCGAGAAAATAAAAACCGTGCTAAAAGGTGAGTATGACAAAATGGTTCCTAGATACATTCAAGAATGGACAGCCGCGCACTCAGGATTCATTGCCGTGTGTAAAATGGAGGGCCACAGCCAGCTCAGGAATAACCGAGTAAATATTATAAACATGATACCGATGCTTGGACGTATAGTCTACCACATCTGCGACATACCTGCCTACACGACGCAGGCCGTCTAAACATCATTTTGAAGTTCCTAAACTGGTTGATAGTTATAATAGGCTTTTAGTCCTGTTATATAAATATTGTGTGTATATAAGTTCTGTTCTTTTGGAGCATTATGGGCACTGACTGAGATAGCATATCAGTATTTCGTTGTCCATATAGCATCCTTTGCATAATGTCGACTATATAGCTCGGATTTTGTGGAGATGGTTTCCCATTTCAGATAAATTGAGGTCTGTCATTATTTTACCAAGCTGCTTGACTATCAGATAAGAAACGTACAGTTTTGTTTGTTGTTTGTTTTTCTAGAAAGATTTGTGCACCTAGAAGAATTGCATGAATAATATAATATTTTCACCATACTCGAAAAGATTCCAGCACCTTGGACGTCCATTCTGGATTCATCTGTGAACAAAATTGAGCCAGTTTCCGGGATGTAAAAATATTTCTTACTATTCTCTATTGGATGAGAAAGAAGGTGTGAGCCTAAAATGAAAATAAATTATCTAATATGCTTCGATGTTATAAAAACCTGCCAAGTAGTTTCCGCATACTTTTTTTTTTTAATTGCGTGTGGGCTCTGCTTGCTTCATTCGTTCGATTATTGCCTTGATGAACTTGGCGCCGCTTTGGATACGTGCTAGCAATTCTTGATCATGGGGCTACAGTGCTGCGATTAGCCCATACGGGTAGGTGGTCAGAAGACAGCCCATTCAGTACTTTCAGCTTGGATGTTCTCATAAAGCACAGTTATGACAATATCCAGAATTGTCTGTGTCGCTACTTTGTTGCAAAGCGTATTTAACTTTGTATACAAAGTTAAAAGTCACTTTGTATACAAAAAGAGTTTTAGATTTTATACAAAGTTAAAATGACTTTGTATACGAGTACAAAGTTGAGTTGACAGCAACGATAGCTAAATACAGGGAGGGCCATCTATTGGTACGTTTTTGAATTTCGTCGTATGAGTACGAGTTACAGACCCGAAATTTCTACAGTTCATTAGTCATACCATCCGCGGTACGAAACAATATGTTTTCTCTTGAAGAGCGTTTTGAAATTTTAAAAACTTAGACCGATGTTATGCGGATAATCCAGAGACAATTCCAGCTTTGAAAAACAATATTACGACTGTTTTGAGTGAAATTG